>JACXGJ010007517.1:0-30248 GCA_016801105.1 Esox niger | reverse complement strand
ACACACACACACACACACACACACACACACACACACACACACACACACACACGGATGTTTACTTAGCTATACAAAGACAGATAACAAGGTGGATTGTCCTTAACAGAATCTTACTGTTATTTATCCTAACTCTAAACCTTACCCTAATCATAACCTCAACCAAACCCTAACCTCAATAACCAAACATTTACACCTAAACTTAACCCCATCCCTAAACCAAACCAGTGATAAATAACCTGACCACAATAAACAGTCTATGTTATATAGTAAAGTCAGAAACACACAGACACACACTTTTTCAAAAACTTTAAAATGGGTTGAATTAATGCAGAAAACTGAATGACAAACTTGACAACCAACTATCAACATGAAAACCAATCCTGTTTGACAGAGTGAAAACCAATAAAGCTATGAAAGTTTGTGTTTGCAGCTTATAACTCCATGTTGGCATGAGATACGGTACAAAATGACCCCAATTTAAAACCAAGACAATATTGTAAGCTGTAATGCTGAGATGTACGCTAATTTAAACATGTGATGTCTATCATTTCCAACTTCCCCTCCTATGTTCTAACCTATCCAGCTCTCTTTCATTCCTGCTGGTCTCCTTTAAGTTGTTCCGAGAACATCAGAGAACACTCAGGAGAGGTGACAGTCTGCCTGTCAGGTCAGCGAAGGCAGGTTTTATCAATGAATTAATCAATAGTGACACATCACTACATCCTTCTTCCTTCCTCGTTATTTTAATTAGCCATTTATATGGATGGCCCCCTCTCTCTCTCTCTTTCCTCAGTGCATTTCATTAACACATTAACATGAGCTCAGTAAAGAGAGCAAGGACGTCAAGATGGCCGCTGCATGGCTGGTCACTTTGTAGTTTGTCTGTCTTCCTTCCCCCTCACCCTCCATGGTCCACTACTCCACTTCTGGGAAAGTCAAAACTAATTAGAAGTAATTTATGCAAATTAGTTACAAAAGGTACATTCATACTAAAACAAGCCTGGATGGTTTATGAGCACACACACACACACACACACACACACACACACACAAACTTTATCACACACCCTCACAGAAACATCCAATATTATGTATTCTCCTCAGCACACTCAGTTACACTGACTTCCACTTTCATCCACCTGCTGTGATGCTTGCATACCCAAACTCGAACCTCACGCCTTCTGTGGAAACAGACCTCAACCCACTCAGCCATTAGAGGACAAGCCTACAAAAATCCTCATTTGGTAACACAATATGGGGTACTTTCCAAATCGAGGTGGATATGGTCTCCGGTGGTGAGTGGCATTGTGGGTGTGTGAAAGGATGTTTGTGTGAGAATGTGACAGTGTGTGTGTGTGTGTGTGTGTGTGTGTGTGTGTGTGCGTGTGTGTGTGTGAGTGCAGTCAGTGCTGTGATGAGGTGGGACTGATGAAGCCCACAGCTCATATACAGCACCATGTGCAGCTCATATGTTTGGCCTTTGTTAATAGGAGTCGCTCATCAAACCATGTACCCCCTCCACCATCCCCCAAAAGAAGCCAACACCCTGCCACCAGTCCAGAGGAACCCTCTCGCCCCCCTCTCTACAAACGCCTGCAGGCTAAGGTGATTGACACTCTCCAGATTGCCAGATTGCTCTCAGAAGCACGGAGAAATGACATCACACCCATTACAACTTCTAAATATAAACACACACACCGCATGAGTGGCAAGTGTGTATACAGGCATGTTTGTGTAAATGTGTGCGTGTAGGAGAGTGACAGAGTCAGCGTATGACTGCATGTATACAGCCAACGCTGCCCTGAGTCCCTTTCCAACATATACACACTGAGCTAGGGACGCTCATCAAAAAAACAAATGAAGAACGAATCCACGGAAGAAACTTCATGAATGCATTATGTATCATTTATTTGGTAGGAGTGGCCAGGTTGAAACGGGATAGGAGTGGCCAGTTGGTAAATGGGTGGAGTTAGTGTGGGATGTAGGAAGTGGCTGTGGTACAGAGAGAGGATTGGTGGTTTGGCAGAAGGAATAAATGGGACCGTGTTTGTTCAGAGCTCCCCCATAACACACAGAAACACACGCAAATACACACACACCCACAAACCCGCTTACCCCCCCCCACCCCACACACACACCCTGGTCTCCCTCCACCCTTGCAGTAATGAGAGCCAGACACACACATGTCCATGAGGTTGCTGCCGCCTCAGAGAGCGAGGCCTGGGCCCCTACACGGACAGTCTGGCCAACACATTTTAATTTACGAGCGCTCTGAGATGTCACGTTGAGATCTCAATTAAGCCAGAAACACTGCCGCTCGGCCCTGCCTCTGGCCAGACATAGTGTAACACAGTACAGCAAGCAACAATAAAGAGATGCCTCCCAGACACAGCCCCAGTCCAGCCCCCAACCCCAGTCCAACTCCCAGACCCAGTCCAGCCCCCAACCCCAGTCCAACTCCCAGACCCAGTCCAGCCCCAAGCCCAGTCCAACGCCCATTACTAGTCCAGCCCCCAACCCCAGCCCAACTCCCTTTACCAGTCCAGCCCCCAACCCCAGTCCAACTCCCTTTACCAGTCCAGCCCCCAACCCCAGTCCAACTCGCAGCCCCAGTCCAACTCCCAGCCCCAGTCCAACTCCCAGCCCCAGTCCAGCACCCAACCCCAGTCCAACTCCCAGCCCTGAATTTATTTATATGGCAATGCATGTAATCCACAATCTAACATGTACACTCCAACTACAGTGCCTGTTAGTATTGTGTTCAAAAATATTTAGCTAGGTTAAATAAAGAACTGGCTGTTTGAATAAGGACAGCACTTTCTTCACTCAAGAAATACAGTAAGTCTATAAAGGCGAATATTTTATTTATTTGAGGCCTGCGATGTGGGAGAAGAGAAGAGTGCAGGCAAACCATAGTAGGTTGGAGTACAATTTAAACTAGTACTTTTCTTCTAGTCATAGTCAATACTGTCTTCTTTAAGTAATAATGTTTGTAACAAGAGATGTTGGCCAAATGCAGGGTTAAAATATTAACAATGGCCCGCTGGCCTGGGGCCACTAAGACCTAACATCGGGCCAGTACACAAAGACAGTCACTGGCCCGTAGGGGCCAATGCTAACAATCCCTATTTAAATTCATAGTATCATATTAAAACGTCATATCATACAGTCATCTTTGTCACTCTTCCCACTTACTTTTTTTCTTATTCTCACATTAAAATGTGCCAGTGCCACTTTTTGACAATTAAAATTGGATGGCTCATCTGTTTTCACCAATCATAGCTCATAGTGCATTCTAGACTGCGACCCAAACATGGCATCATACGAGGCAAAATGAATTCAACCACTTTTGTTTTCGTGGAAAGAAGTTTCCGTGGGTCGAAAACAGTCATGGTAATAGACACGTACTACCATACCTGTCGTGCAGTCCTGATGAAAGCTGATAAGGCAGGGTCATTATAAAAGGAAACGAACAACTACCGAAAACAAGCTCTTAAGTCCTTGCAGCATGTGGCATGTGTTGTGGCCAAGCGGGCTGCTGATAACCTTGCGGCTGCACCAGTGAACGTCTGCCTGCTCCAAATGAATAAGTTGGTGTGTAGCCAAATTGAAAAAGGAATTACGACCTCCTACCATGTTGTGAAGAGGGAGAAACCATCTAGAAAAACACAGATCCACATCCAAGCCTACACACAGAAAAACACACATCCATATATATTAAAACACACATCAACATCCATGCCTACACATAGAAAATCACACATCCATATCCACAACTTCATCTACATACCTGTGTACAAAAACACACATCCACTTCCATGCATACACACAGAAAAACACATTCATTTCCAAACCTACTCATAGAAAAACACATTCACATCTACATACAGTATACACACATGCACAACTGCATATAAAAAAACAGACATCCACCTCTACATCGGCATACAGTATTTTAAAAAACACATCCAAATTGATGCCTAAACACAGAAAAACCCACATCCACGATACAACAAAACACATATCCACATCTAAAAAAGCACACATCCATCCAGACAAACAACACATCCATACCTACACAGAGAAAAACACAAATCCACATTCACATACAGAAAAACACATCTCCACATCATGCCAACACAGAAAAACAAACCTCCACATATGCATATAGAAAAATACATATCCACATCATGCCTACATATAGTACATATAGAAAAACACACATGCACATCTACATATAGAATAATACACATCCACACTTATATACATGAAAATAAAAAACACATCCACCCCTACATATAAAAATTCACATATTCACATCCATGCCTACATATAGAAAAACACACATTCAGATCTACGTACAGAAAAACACATCTGTATACATGCCTACACACATAAAAACACATCCACATCCATGCCTACATAGAGAACTTCTAATAAGGTGACAGAGAAATAAAGATTGAGAGAAGAAATGTGTGCGTCTGAGAGCAGGGTATTAAAGTCCTTAGTTTAACTACTGTTCTCTGATCAGATCCATATGCTCCCTGGCCTGGGTCTTACGCTGTGCTCCTGCTCCTAACAAGCCAGCCCTTGGTTTTCCCAGACACATTTTACAAGGCATATATTATATTGATGGCTATTGAGCCACAGTGTCATTTAGTTTACCAGTAATCTGAAATTATAGCCAGTTCCACACCAGCTGGCCAGCACACAACAGCTCACACACAGCCAGGTCACAGCTCCCCCCCAGACCTGAAACAGCTACCATCTCTGGGCTAGCTTTGCTCCTAGAGCACAGATTTCGGGGCTTCACTTGATCACCTTGTTCCTGGAGAACTTTCACACAATGCATGAACTGTAAAACGTATACAATTTGTAGTACGTGAAGCTTGACATTTCCACTTTGACATATCTGACTTGATTTTCTCCTAAAACTATTTACCAACCCCCTACAAAGTGTTCATAAAATAATCCACATAATAATTCCCATGTTCCTGTTGGTGAAAAATGATTGTCATGTTTTAGCAAACCGGCTCAAAATCAGCATGTACTTTTGTAGAAACCCCATTAGGGACAGGAGACAGGGTGGACTCCAGGGCGTGAGGACTGTTGAAATAGTTTCCGGAAGTAGTAGTCACCAGTCCGTCCGTCAGTCAAGGTCAACAATCATCGCAAACTACTGAAGTGTGCTGGATTAGGGTCATGTTCAGTAGGGCACACTGTAGCAAAAAAATTAACAATGGAACTACCCGACTAAATTTGGTTGGTGTGGTTGTGGATGGAGATCACCTGGCTGTGAGTGTAGCACTTGCCAAAGCTAAGGGCACTCATTGACCATGATCGTAACAAGCTGTAATTATGGCAAATCCACAGTTACTGCTTTGCTTTAATGGTCGAGCCATCCCACAGCCCACAATTATCATAACCAGTACTATTAAACAACACTCCAGCCTTTTAAACGGTCTCATGTGTGAGCCTGCACATTTATCCCATGAAGGACACTGTAGACTGCAGGCAGACAGACACACAGACAGGCGTTAGACAGACAGTACTATTGTATGCCAGTGGGACTAAAGAGTTGGTCCACTTAGTGGGGAAAGACCCTACCTATTGTAGTACTACTGTGGCACATTTATGTTTCGGTGGTAATTCTCTGTTACTGTGGTAATACTGTGATACTACTGCATTACTGTGGTAGTATTATGCTACTGTGGTACTACTCTAATACTGTGATATGACTTTGGTAATACTGAATTACTGTGGGACTACTGTAATGCTGTCGTACTCTGGTACTAGTGTATTACTAATGTGATGTTGTGGTACTCTGGTACTACTGTAGTACTACTGTGATGTTGTAATATTCTGATGCCACTGTAGTACTACTGTGATACTGTGGTACTACTCTGATGATAGTGTATTAATGTGTTACTACTGTTGTACCACGGTTCACCCTCCCACAGACTCTCTTCTCTTTTATTCTCTCCCTTCTTCTTCCTCTTTTTCAACCTCCCTTAACCTTATTGGGCAGTCACTGCACTCCGGCAGAGAGCCAGACAAGCAGAAACAGAGGGAGACAGACAGACTGCAACTGAGGGAGACAGACAGACACCAGAAAACAAGCAGTTAGACATCTAGATGAGCACACCCCTATGTTTACACATACTGGAGGGAGAGAGAAAAAATGGAAGAGAAAGAGAAATGGACAGAGAGAATGGGACAGAGGGAATGGAAGAGAGATGGAAAATGGAGGAAAGATAGAATGGAAGACAGAGAGAGAGGTGGAGGAAGAGAAGGAAAATGGAAGAGACCTGTCTGACAATGGAGGTTAAAAATGTCAACAGCCTTTTGCTGTTACAGTAGCAGGGTTTCAGAAGGGCAGCATTAGCAAACCTTCCTGACTGAGAGTGTGTGTGTGTGTGTTTAAGTGTGTGTGTGTGTGTGTGTGTGTGTGTGTGTGTGTGTGCGTGCGTGCGTGCGTGTGTAAGTGTGTGTGTGTGTGTGTGTGTGTGTGTGTGTGCGGTGGCTGTGCATATAGTCAGACAAGGCATTTTGCCGGGTGGGCCATGCTGGTTTGTGTTGGGCAGCTGCAGTGTGGACTTGGCAGAAGGGAGCTCCTCCAGGGAGCCAGGGAAGGGAAGGCCTGGTCCAGACTGGGCTCCTCGCAGACACACTGCCCAGAGAATGGAGCCTCTGTGTAGGACAGCAGCCCTGCAGGGACACCTCGGCAAGGAGCTCCCAGGCAGGGAGGGGTCGGACTGGGGAGGGCGGGGGCAGTCAGTGACGCAGGAAGGACACAAACACACACATCGGTACAGATTTCAGGCCAGGTGGCTTGGTTGTTGTCTGGCCATGTGTGAGCGTGTGCGCCCATTGCTGTGTAAAAGTGGGTGTGTGGCTATCTTGCTGTGTTATAGAGTGTGTGGGTTTCTCACTGCGTGTGTGTGTGCGTGCGTGTGTGTGTGTGTGTGTGTGTGTGTGCGTGTGTGTGTGTGTGTCGCGGGCTGGTGGGCAGCGGTCCCTGTGTGTTTGTCAGGGCAGTGATTAATGACTCCACATCATGATAACATGAGGGAGAGCAGCATTCATTCACACAAAGGGCCTCATCGGCTCTCCACCGCCACCTCATCTACCAGGAGGCCAAATACTGGCCACCGCACTCACCCTTTGTGCCAGTTAACCTCCCATTTATTTATCCTCACAACTCCCTCTCTCTCTCTCTAGTTCTTTCCCCTTTTCTCACTCTAGTTGCCTCCCACTTTTTCACTCTCGAGTTCTCTCACTTTCCCTCCAGTTCACGCTCTCAAATTCTCTCGCACTTTTGTTCTCTCTTTCTTGGTCTAGTTCTCTCCTTATTCTCTCTCTGTGTCCCTTCACTCCGTACTCTCTCCCACTCTCTCTCTGATCTCTTTCTAGGTTTGGGTCATTCACGCGTCCTCATTCTCCTCACAGTTCTGAAACATGGTTACGGACTGAGCGCTGCGGACGACCCAAATCCACAGATCAAAGCGGATCAAAGCATCAGACTGTGTACATTAGTGAACGCCAAATGCCAAGCGCATGTCAAAACCTCAGAGTCAGCCACTCAGACAACGCGTCGGCGTCCTTCACCTTCATGTAACAGAACAGCGTGTTGACTGGATGTACTTCGTTCCTCAAAACACAGAAGAGGGAGCACTGTCCGTCATTCACCCCAGAGGGCCGCCCAATCACACACGCACACACCTGATTAATGACAGTCATTTGTCAGGGAGAGGTGGATAAAACAGTGAATATTATCTTTGAGTTAGGGAGCGGAGCACGTCGCACTCCCCCCATGTCTTTCATAAGTGGCTGAACACAGCAACGTGTGGACCCACTCACATTGGCACAGAACACATCTATTCTCATTACAGCTCTATTAGGACATCAGCTTCCACTGATCAGGCCCTACATCTTTCTACGGACAGCAAGGGATAAAGGGAGAGGAGTGAATAGAAGACACTATGTCTTATAATAACATTTAGAGCGCCACCCTTCTGGTATTGAGAGTGCATTAATAAAGCCTTGCACTGGCCATCAGAGAAGTGTATTATCCTAGGAATGTGTGCGTGTGCGTGTGCGTGTGTGTGTGTGTGTGTGTGTGTGTGTGTGTGTGTGTGTGTGTGTGTGACCTGTCACAGTCCTTGTGGATCTTGAGCAGTGTTTGTACTGGCCAAACAGAACACTGAGTGCTCAGTGAAAGCCTATCACTGGCAGATCGGAGGAATCCGGGACCAACGGTTCTTCAGCCATTTAAATATTTAATGTTCCACTTCTCAAGGGCTTAGCAGAGCGAGCATTCAGAGGTGAGAGAGTGTGACTTGCAAATGTGTGTCCTTTAATCAAGGAGAGGAACTAACATGAAATAACCAGATTACGGGGAGCGTATTGAGGTACAGATGATGTGAGTGTGACTTGGGTGAGGGTCTTAAGAATAAGGAAAGGACAGAATAAGAGACCGTTTTCAAACTGGAATTAGTCACTTATAAAATGGTGAGTGTCACTGGCCTATCACAGTAAAAAAGATGCAGTGTTTGTATACCAATTACTCACTCTTTCTTTCTCTACAAAGAACCTCCAGTCAGTGCTCATTGATAAACATGTTGTCGCACACTCAACATTGCGTTAGACAACATGAGGTCAATAGTTGAATGTTCTGTCTGGAGGGGGACTCCCAGCGCCCTGCTAGCATCATTTAGGGTCACACCGACCCTCCCCACTGTCACTTAATAGCCAAAATGGGCCCCAGTCACTCAGCACAGTATCCAAAGACAAGAGAGGTTGGCAGTCAGTCTTGGAGGTTCTGAAGCGGTGAGGAACCTGTAATCTTGAAACAGATCTGATAACATTCAGACCAGAACATTGTCCCACCTCTCCCTACCATTCCCCCTCAGTGACTCCTCTCCCACTGGACTGTTAAAATCCACTGAGCTAAGTTATTTCCTCATTGAGACAGACAGAGAATGAGCCCGGAGAAAGAGATGGAGAGAGCACCACAGTAGGATATACTACGCACCTGTCGGCGCTAAATCACCGCCGTGAGGCCATCTTCATGTTGAAGATTTAATGAACTAACACTGTCTTTTTATGCCTCTTAAGGCTCGCTGAGTGACCACTTTGTAGTTGTTCTGAAGAGGCGACGCCGCCTCGCTCACTAAATCTTCCTCGTACCACTGAGGATAAAATCTCCCTTTATTCATGGGCTATTTACCAGATCCAGATTTATTACCCACAGCATCCTCTAACAAAGGCGGGCTGGGACAGGGACGAGGGGCAGCCGCGGGCGCAGAGAAATCTTCCTCATTGGTGGGCTGTCTGCGGGAAAGAGAGTGACTGTCACAGGAGGGGACCTCTGAATGCCCTCTCCCCATCAGTATCCAACCGCACATCAAGAACAAGGACCCAACACACACTCTCTAAAAAGCACACACAAAGATGCATAAACACACAAATGAACAAGCGTGCACGAACGCACACACCCAAAAACATGGGAGGAGAAACAAAAGGAGAACCTTGGCGAGTATGGAAGTGCTCTGACCTCATCATGACCCTAGTGTACCCCATAACACCGCTGCCTGAACCCCTTGATGTGTCCATCAGTAAATGGAGTTGAAAGGTCATATACTCACATGACCTCTGGCCATGAAACTCTGAACTTTCCATCCAGAAACCAATGATTCTTTCACACACTCCTCCTCATCCAGTTTTTGAGGGAGATTGTGATTGCATCTGCTTACCGTGGTGAGAACCTGGAACTGTCTGTCTGACCCTCAGTGGTAGAAGATGGAACTGTCTGTCTGTCCCTCAGTGAGAGAACCTGGAGCTGTCTGTCTGTCCCTCAGTGGGAGAAGATGGAACTGTCTGTCTGTCCCTCAGTGGGAGAAGATGAAACTGTCTGTCTGTCCCTCAGTGGGAGAAGATGGAACTGTCTTTCTGTCCCTCAGTGGTAGAAAATGGAACTGTCTGTTTGTCTCTCAGTGGGAGAAGATGGAACTGTCTGTTTGTCTCTCAGGGGGAGAAAATGGAACTGTCAGTCTGTCTCTCAGTGGGAGAAAATGGAACTGTCTGTCTGTCTCTCAGTGGGAGAAGATGGAACTGTCTGTCTGTCTCTCAGTGGGAGAAGATGGAACTGTCTGTCTGTCTCTCAGTGGGAAAAGATGGAACTGTCTGTCTGTCTCTCAGTGGGAAAAGATGGAACTGTCTGTCTGTCTCTCAGTGGGAAAAGATGGAACTGTCCGTCTGTCTCTCAGTGGGAGAAGATGGAACTGTCTGTCTGTTTCTCAGTGGGAGAAGAAGGAACTGTCTGTCTGTCGTTTGGGGGGAGAAGACGGTACAGCTCGTGTCAGCAACAGCAAGGGTCTCCAGTTCATGGACTTTAAGTGACCCTGGACTGACCCTGTTGTATTGTCTCTCTGTTGCCCTGCACATTTAAAGCCCCCCTCCTGCCCCCTGGCCCTCCTGCCCCCTGCCTAGCCCTCTCCTCCTGCCCAGACCCCTCCTCATGCCTGGCCTCCTCCTCCTCCTGCCTACTCTTTGTACTGCTCTGTGAGATCACTGCTTTGCCAGGACTGTTTTTCCCCCTCAACTCTATTCCCTTGTGAACTACCTCTGTGTTTGTCCCAGGGGAATCCTGTGATGGCCAAGTCTCTGTCCACGTTCCCATTAGCAGCATGAAAGTCCCCGGAAGAGCAGTGGTATGCCGCGCAGGGAAGGGCATGCGTCCGCATGCTGTCTTTTGATACAAAGTTTTATACATAAAAAATAATTGACTGATTAATTTCAAGGAATTTGATCTCGCTGGAGAACTCTGCGAGTGTTTCTAGTTACCAAGATATGGACCACATCAAATAGGCACGCATGTTTGTATAAACCCCTGCAGCCGTTATCAGGGCTGGGCAGGACTTTAACTCCACACATCTTGTTGTTTGGCTGGGTTTTTTGTAGCTTTTTTTGTTTGTATTTTTTGTGTGACAGGGAGGGAAATAGTCTTGAGGGAGGTAGCAAGTGCCCAAACCCTGCTGGTAGTCCATCCATTGTGGAGATTCCGTGGGATTGGACCCAGGCCAGACACTCTGCACTTACACGCAAAATATTCCTGCTTCTGCTTCTACACACCGGCCAATGAAAACACAGAAACAATTAGCGTCGACCTTCTGAACCCTCCACATCCACCTCTGTAGCACATGGTCTCACCTTTTCTCTTCAGATACTTTCTACACTGACCACACAGCGTCTGCCCTGGTCTGTGACGCTTCATGTAGCTAGGTGTCTGAGGCTCTAGTGGGTTTGTTTGCCCAACAGAGAACATTCCTGTGCGTGTGGCTGTGTGTGAGTAGCTGAACGTGTAGTTGTGTGTGTAGTCGTGTGAGTATAGCTGTGTGTGTAGTTGTGGTTATGTATCTCTGCGTGTGTGGTTTTGTATATGAAGAAGTGGGTGTGTAGCGGTGTGTGTGTGTGTGTGTGTCGCTCTTCGTGTGTGTTGCTGTGTGTGTGTGTGTGTAGCTGTGTGTTCACTGTCAGCCTGTCCACATTGTCTGCTCTCCCATCGTCTTCCATACAGCCCCATAGGTTCCCATTAGCCTGCTGTGGAACAAAAACATAACTGGCTAAGAGGTATGTCCCCTCTGCCCTTTTCATGAGCCTAATCACACCGATGGCATCTGTCTGGCGGGCGAGAGCGAAGGACGATGCCGAGGTCTGGATGGAGGTGCTGTGTAGGGGAGGCAGGCATCCGTAGCAACCCTCCACCGCCGGGCCCGCCACCACTGATTGTTTCCCTGACGACAGAATACATCATATCCCCAAAAACGGATGGAGCTGTCCGACGGAAAACCCCTTTGTAGCCTTACTGTCAGAGATCATCATAAATAACAATGACATCACACCTTCTTATCTATGGGCCGTCTGCCGGTGATCGATCGCACAGCTACCTCAGTGTAAATAGCTTCTAATGCCTCATCTTCCCCTCCAAATAGGCCTCTGTTATTTATGATGGCCGTTAGGGTTACCAGTCCGGGCTCTGGACGCCATTTATTTTCCCCTTATGGTTGCTTTTGAGTCCGGACCCGGAGAGATGGGGTGGAACTGATCCCCTCCTCCCTTCAACGCAGCCCTTCCTTCCCTCCCAGCTCCTGGGGGAGAGGACATGAGGAGTCTCATCCCGAGGGAGAGGAGTGGGCTGAGGAGTGAACCTGGGCACGCCTCGCCCCGCCCCGTGGTAACAACAGGACATCCGTTAGCCTGATGACAGTGAGAGTGGCAGGCCTATTTGTGCAGCCGGCGGCATGGCATGACGGATTAGACAGGGGAGGGGGTTGGAGGCGGCGGGAGAGGTGACAGGCAACATTTCCATTTGGGTGAAAAATCTGGCTAAACTGGCTAACGTGTCTGTTGTGTGGAGAGACCGATGGACACTCCCTGGACTCAGCCTCACACGGCTGAAACCGTGTGGGCCTTAAACCCGCCTGGTCTCTGCGTGGAGACGGAGGTCCACAGGACACAGACCAGCATCACAACCTAGACAGCCACGCGCACTAGGCTGGAGCTACACCAAATGCCACGGCCCTGACCAACAAAAATTCAAAATACCAGAGCAAAAAATTCTCATTCAGTGTTCAGTGTTTCAGTCAAATAATGGTTTCTGAGAGGACTGGTGCATTCTGGTAATTTTATTTCTTGGCCTAACAACCGCACAGTACTCCTTCAACGACGCCAATCGACCACAAATCTCTCACATTACTTTCTCCAACCCAGAAAGCTCTTTCCCAGGCCGACGGGCTTTATGAGGCCGTTCACCGACAGGGTACTCACCGCCACGCATGGGCTCTACTCTCTCCTTATTCTATTAGCAGACTCCGCCGACTTCACACTCCGCTACATACAGCGGACTGGAACAGTGACCCACTGCTGATACTGCTGCATTATGGGAACAGCCGCTTGGAAGTAGAACGATCTTTCATAGACAGTGGAATAACACACATGACAGTGCCTCATATTCATCATTTAACACAAACACAAAGCTATACGCTAAGTAAGCAAGGTTCCAGGGAAAACGTTCACGCTTAGAGCCCGGGGATACGTATGAGAGCGCCATTCCAGTAGGGTGGAAAGATAGGCGGGAGCATAGTCGCAGAGAGATGCACCAGTCAGAGATGTCTGAAAAGGGCTCTTTTTTGCCGAGCGGCGAAAACCCATGGCTTTGTGTGAGAACGGCTCAGGAATGTTCGTCCGCACGCCTCATTGGTGTTCTCACTGCACAGGCACCGCAGAGATGGGACACCCACACCAGATTTACGGGGGTGTCAGAAGCTTCACGAGACCATCCCGACATGGTCCCCCTGGGCCCCGAGGCCCGGCGTAACGTCTTGATCTGTGTCCGGAGGAAAACAGTCGTCCCTCACTAGCTGACGCTGAGGTCGAGACATTCAAACGCAGGAGGCTGAATGGAGAAATGGGGAGCAGGAGAGGCTGTGTTTGGTGAGGGCAGGCCTGGGACTGGATATTCAGTTTCACAGCGAGAGCGGTTTTGAGGGAGAGTAAGCTATAATGGTGGATGATCTGGGACACTGAACTGCTGGCTGTGTCTTCTGTTGCCAGCTAATAAGACATTAGATAACAAAGGAAGGCCAGTTGGATAAATTAAAAGAGACAAAATTGCATTTTACACCTAACTGTCGAGGCAATTAAGATATTACCCATCTTCTTATTTTTGGTCTGTTATCTTTCTATTTGTCAGTTCTTCTAAATGAATCCATTATTTCTCTTTACCTCATTCTGACATTAACAGGTTGATTGCAAGTCAAAAGTAGTTACAATATTGGTTCCATCGCCGACTGTATTTGCAAATATCATCAGCAATTACCCAGCTACTACATAATTTAACTAGCACTGACATTACAACCCCTGATTAGCCATTAAGGATTTTTATTAAAACACACAACATAATCAGGATAGCAGTTTTGAGCAATGTTCGTGTGATTTGGGCCAGCTATAAGTCAATATTTAGTCAGCTGAAAGTTAATTATAACCATCTGAAAGTTTTTTTGTGATATTGTTTAGTGTGTTTTGCTTTATTGGGAAATTAGGAAAGTTTTCTGAAATTGCAGGAACTAAGTCTTGTTACAGCAGTATATTTACACCAGTGGCTTAGTCTGCTGGACCACTTGGGACACACCATTTGAAGACCTATGAATAACTGTATGTTGACAAAAATTATGTATCCAAAAACAGGAAAAATGTAATGGAGATTTTTTTTTTTAAAGGTAATATAGAATAAAAAAGATAAACCGAGTATTCACCCTTACTTTAAGGAAAATGTGGTGTAGTACTTTCTCCTGTACGCTGGATGAAAAGTTACACGGAGGGAAGAGAAGAAAATATCTATTTGAAAGCAAAAAAAGTAGCTTGGAACATAATTTTTGGAAAGTAGCTCTCACGCCCAGTTCTCCCCCCCCTCTTCTGGGTCGGCCTGTTCTCCCACAGCTCCCCTCGGCAGCATCACTCAGAAACCTCACCGCCCTCAAAGGGAGAGGATCTGGATCTGCCTGGCCCAAACAACCCTACAAAGGCCTTTTTGTCCACTGCAGGAACTGGTAGTGGTTCAGGAAGTGGAGGCCAGTGCAGCAGTGCATCAGCTGTGCCAGGCAGTCGGATGATTTATGGCTCCGTGTCTTGGTGGCAGTTGGACCCCGTCCTGCTGTCACTCAGGCCCAGAGAGGAGCGTGAACCCAGAAAGAGGGTCCCGGACGCTCTAAAGAGATCACAATGCCTGTCAAAACTTGTCTTGAAAGGGCATAGACGCAGTCATGAAAACGGGCCTGGAGAAAACAGAGTACGATCAGAGAGAGAAGATGGTTGCCCCGTTAGCCTTCTCCGCAGAGATCCCAGAACTCTGCATTCCACTGTTAATCCTCCGGTCCAGTTCTGTCCTGTCTTCTTCCTTTATTGTTTTTGCTGATGACAATGCTTAATCGGCTGAGTAATACCTTTCTGCAAGATTTTTCTCTCACCCTGCGGAAGATGCTAACTTCTTTGGACTTTACAGGCCTGCGACCGGGAGACAAGAATTACGTTTGTTGGATGTGTCAGAAATGGCCGCTGAGTTTAAGTCCGGGGGCGAAATCCTTTCTGATGGATTGGTGCTGACAATGCAGGCCAATGGGCAGGAGCAACGGAGTCTCACCGAGCGTCTGTGCGGCCGAAGAACCGCATTAACCCTTATCTGAGAGTTCCGGGCAACAAAGTCCCACTCAGACTACCTGCTGGAGCCTGGGAAATCCTATTAGGCAACCACGCAGGGACACTTTGGAAGCAGAACGCTCTTTCGGAGCACCGGGGTATCTGTCTTCCAGACAGTGCACGTCTCTCTTGTTGCCCCAGCCCGTCTCCGAGAAGAGACACTGGACATACTTTAAGTTGCTCCCACTTTCATTCACTATCTCCATCTATCACTCTATTGATTGTATTCTCTCCTTTTTACTTCATTTACTTTCATCACTTTCTCTCTCTAGATTTTTCTTTTTTACTTTTAATCCCATGTACATTTCTCTTTCATCTCTCTCCACTAGCCATCTCCGTACTGCTCACTGCCCCTCTTGCTCTATTCAATCCCGCTCAACAGTCAGAGGAGAAATTCTATCTTTTCCACTTTGTCCGCGGATGAGTGAGCTGCATTTATCTGTGGATTGCAGGGTGACTGCCATGTCTAGCCTTAGTCACTTACCTCACACAGAAGTTTAGGAAAGAGTAATGCAAAACATATGAAGATACGCTGGCTGTCTAATCCAATAAGCGTTGCCTTTTTATTGCTCAATTCATGTCTTTAAACAATGAACAATGCTGGATATATAAAATACTATGTAACAAAGTTAAAATAACATTCCTGAAGTCCATTTGAATGTAAACAAATGGCAAATATAGCTTGGCACAAATGGAGCCTGATTCACAGCATATGTACAGCACACCGCAAGGAGTTGCTTTATGAAGCTATTTCTATGAAAAGCTGGACTTCAAAATGTGGCAGGATTATTTCAGATCTCAATGGAAGCTCACAACAATCCCAACCAAAATCTGTCAAAGACAGCCATGTGCATTAGCCTGCATTATTTGGAACAAAAACGCAAGCGATTCGCTGATTTAAAGCAAGGTTTGCCTGTTACTGCTAAGCGATAGTTCAGTAGGTGTCCACCAGTGTTCTGTGTCCCTGCCTCTAGTGTTTCCCTCTGTGCAGTCACAGGCCACATCAGGGGTGTGAGACGGCTGAAAAAGATGGACTACTCAATAACTTAGACATGCTATCATATGGATCAAATTAAAGCATTATGACATAATAACCCACTGTCAGGGTTAGGACCTCATTATAGACATCAAGCCTCTGCTTTTTCTCTACGCTGGCAGCTCTCCTGTTGGATCTGCTCCACCGTAATTGGAGGGGCAATGTGGAGTAATTGGACGAGGACTATGGCGTTGCTCTGTGTCAGGGCCTGAAAATGCCGGCCGACTGGCCTGCCTGCGTTTTACCTCTTAACCTGGTAATGAGCTCTCAAACCAGACCCCCACACCCATTAGCCTTTGAACCGGGCCAGGGGAACTGAGGGAATGAGCAACACACACACACACACACACACACACACACACACACACACATACATACATACATACAAACACATACGGTCAGGGAGGCATACACAGGAACGCAAGTACAGGGAAAGAATGACACACATACACAAACACATGAATGCATGTCCGCACACAAACACACACACACAGGCACACACACTTCTAGAAGCATGGCTGTGGGACAGAATAACCATGTAGGAAAGTCTGGCAGCAGCTCAGAGAGAACAGGAGGCCCAGGTTTGCCTGTTTGCACAGTTCTAACCACAGACAGAGATGTGGTTTTGTAGAGTAGTATTAGCGCCTGGTTATTTGCGTTAAGCGGTGCTTAGATGTATTGCCTGGGTAATGCCATCTGACTAGTTGTTAAGGACCAGAGCGACTCAGGCGGGAAAAGTGGGACAGTTCCCATATTCTGCCTCTGGACCTTTAAAAGCCATGGCTGTGCCCAGAGCTCTGCCTTTTCTCTCTGTCTGTCTTTTAATCTCGCTCTTTTCTCCTCTCTTGTTCCCCCCTCTCCCCCCTTTCTTCTCCCTCTCCCACCGGCACGTCCATTTGGAAACCATCAACAGTTTAAAGGGAGGGCGTAGATAAGGTATCTGTGAACTGGGTGGACACACCTCCGCACACGGAACTCATCACCTTGGCTTCCTGTGGCGCCTGGTTAAGGGTCTCCTCATACTGACTTCTGCCTCAGAGTGAGTGTTTCCGTATAGATGTTTTGGCGTGTGTCCGACAATGCGTATGTACTGTATAAGTGTATCAGAGACGGAATGTGTGTGTGGTGTGTGTGTGTGTGTGTGTGTGTGTGTGTGGGAGGGGTTAATATGTGTACGGCTGAAACAGTCTGGGAGATGGTTAGTGAGGTGTTTGTGATTTTAACCATCCTAATAATGGTTGGATGCCTGAACCCTGCGGTTTCCCTCACAGACACAGAGTACAAAAACCCCCAGTGATAGCAGATGTACCATAACCATACCATATGGTCTTGTATCATGTCCTACCAGGGAGTGTTACCAGATCTTCTAATTCCCTGAGATATCAGCTAATGGCAGCTGTTTTCAGATTCATCTGTTTAGGTACATACAGATAGATGACTTACATATAGGCTCACACTATGTCAGTGTGTTCTTTTGGCCCTCCTTTAGAATGCGTTGTGTTGCCCAGTATGGGGCATCCGGGATGACGCTGGTCCAGCCTGACCGGGCTATTCAGGAGCTGGGTTAGCTTTACTGGAGTACCCCCCATACGTCTCTATTGTAGTAATCTTACCAGGTAACCTCCCCTCAGCATCCGCCACACAAACACAGCCCCCTATTCTCCTTAGACCTAATAAGATCCATGACCCCTGACCTCACATGCTACCCTCCCCTACCCCCAAAACACCCTCCTTCACCTGGCATTGTTGCCTCGGGTACACCTTCCTCTGGCTGGGCCCACTAATGCCAGCCTTTGTCTTGCTGCCATTCATTCTGACCCTGTTCAATTAGTTAACCTAGCTTCCCCTCCCTGCTGGGCCACCACAGACAGAGCGAGAGAGAGAAAGGGAGGGTGGAGGAGAAGAGGGGTAAATCATACATTTGTAAAGATCTTGTTTTTTCTGTCCGACGGAGAGCGGCCTAGAGAAGTGTTGGAATGCACGCTTGGTGCTCCCGTGGAGTGGAATTCTCTCACTCTCTGCACTGAATGCCTGAACTCTCCTCGCTCCTCTCACACAAGATTAGAACATCAATAACAACAGTCATCTCACCCCAAATCTACCCTTCTAGCAACACTAAACACAACTGATTAGGGCAAAGGAAAAGGATTATTAATCAAATGAGAACAGTAGCAGACAGAACACAACTCCTTCTGTTTTTTCTGTTTGTTTTGAAAGGACACCATTTCTCCAAGACAATCCATCTCCAGTCACATCGGAGGGAAGCCGATGGCCCTTACAGGCAACAGAATGGACAAAGGCACGCAGACACACGCACAGATGCACAAACACACAGGGCTTTTTAATGAGATGGATTTCTACATTACGAAGGATGTATGGCTGTATGGTCCCATCTGTGATGGAAGGGGAAAATATCTTGTGTCTGGAGGCTAAAGCTTGCACTTGGTAAAGACGATAGGGGTAAGTTTTGGGGCTGGTGATGGCGATGAGGTAGTTGATGGGGTTGGAGGCGATGATGAGGTAGGCGATGAGGTTAGTGATGGTGATGAGGTAGGTGATGAAGTTGGTGTTTGGTTTGGAGATGGTAGGTTATGAGGTTGGTGATGAGGTTGGAAATGGGGTTGGAGATAGTAGGTGATGAGGTTGGTGATGGGGTTGGAGATGGTAGGTGATGGGGTTGGAGATGGTAGGTGATGGGGTAGGTGATGGGGTCAGTGATGGGGTTCGGAATGGTGATGAGGCTGGAATTGGACTACAGCAGTAAGCTGATTAGGGTGGTACAGCTCTTTTTCAACACACAGTGAGCCAGGGGTCCTTGTGGGCAGAGGGCTGTGGACACAGCAGGGCTGCCTTCCTCTGCCTCGCTCACTCTGACACACACACACACACCATGTCACCTGATTCACCTCAACCCCTAGACCCTGACAGGTATGGGGGTGATATTCAAATAGAAGGACTGATGTAGGGATGGACTCCAGCAGACTCAACCTTGACTGGACATTTGAGACTCTTATTCCAAATGCCACCATGGATTCAAGGAGCATTGTTGTCCACATTACAATTCATTAATGCTAAATAAAGCAATGCTCATTAACACCTGGGAGTGGATTCCATAACAGATATCACGATGACAGCGTTTGGCAGACGTTTAGCGGGTCTATAAAGGGCAGTTGAAAATGTGCTGTAATGATTTCACTGTATAAAGACTATGACAATACACTGATCATTTCTTTGTAAATTGTTCCCAAGGCCAGACCACCGCACTCTGAATGTCCACGTTTTTGTGTGGGAGTGTGAGAGTTAGCGAGAGAGAGACTCTCAGAGTGTTTGTCCATTGAAAGCTGTTGAATGACTGAGAGGTTCATCCCTCCCCAGTGGCTGCAGGCTCTCTAAGCTGTGGTGTGGGTCCATCTCTGGGACAGTCAAAGAGGCTGGGGCCAGCGGATTAAGGGTCCCTTTGGGTGGGAGTGAAACTGGGCTCTTTTTGCTTCTTTCTCCCCTGGTGACAGAGGTGACAGGCCGTCAGAGACATAGGACAGGGGGACAGTCAGGGGACATCTGCATTCATTCAGGACAACGGCTTATCCGCACACAAAAGACACGCCCTCTCCGCCCCGCCCCCATGCCCTCCTGGGCCCAACCTGCCTTAAGCGCTACCTTTCCTCTCTTCCTCCTGCCGTAGCCCTGTCCGCTTGTCGGTCTTGATGTAGCATCTGAGAGTCTGAATGACAAGCCCCCTCCTCCCTCTCCCGGCACCTCACTGTGGCCTGTGCTGGAGGACGGGAGAGGGAGGACCGGGAGACAGACAGACAGGCAGGTCTAGGAGAGCGGCCCAAGCCCAACCCATCCCACCTAATCCTCCGCTCTTCATTCACCCGGCGCTGCTAATCTCTACCACACCACCTAGACCCCCACCCTCCTGCCAACCCCCACCGCCCACTCAAGAGGTACACAAAGGCCCCCCGAGTTCCACAACCCCCCCCCACCCCCTACCGGTCTTAAAACCCCCCCTACCCCCCGCCCCGCCCAGCAGCCCTCTGCGACGGGAGGCGCCCAGCTTTCTCCCGTCTCTGAACCGGACCCATAACCCCATGGGCCAGTGTGATGAGGCGGTGGGCGGTGGGCGAAACCCACTGGAAACGTATTGAGTTGGAGGATAACTCTCTCTTTCCAGGCCGTCTCTCTCATTGTAGCCGGCGGGGTGAACTGAGAGGGACGGACACTAACAGTGTTTGAATATCAATGTGCCAGCTGAGGAGAAAAAACCTGACTAGAGAGCCTGCAGACGGAAAAGGAGCACCACATGAAAGACTACATTCAATTGCTTTTGGTAAAAGTATGTTTCCGATACCCTTTATCGCCAGAACGCTTTGGATCATTCAATACTGTATATTTATGCAAGAAACAAGGCAGGCAATATACAAAAAAATATATGTTATAAAGGAAACTTGACAAAAGCAAAGAGTTATTTAGGGAATAATAATAATAATGTGATAAATAATACTAATTCTATCACTGTTTCAGTTGCCAGATTGGTAATGGTTAGTCAGCGTTAGATGGTTCTGTTCATTTATCACCTCACCCCGACCTCACATTCCCCCTCACTCCACACATCAGACCTTGCCTCACCCACCACCAAACACCTCACCCTGCACTTCACCTCACCCCCACCTCATCTAACCCCTAACCTCAACCTTCTTCATCCCTCACCCCACCCCTCAGCCCACCTCACCTCTAACCTATCCCCCACTGCTCCCACAGTCATAAATGTCCGTGTGAGGACGTCAATCGACTTCGTGTGGGAAGATCTCATTCAGGAGCGAGTGATGATGGACTACTGTTTCAAATGAAGTCTAACAGGTCAAATAAAGGAAACATCAGCTACCGCGTCTCTATCTCTTTTATTTAAGTACAAACAGGCCGGGGATTTGACAAGGTATGTCTCACACAACAAGGTGTTCACATCCGCCCGGGTTTCAGCGCTGAATCATGCATAGAAGACACCAGGAAATCTACATGTTACAGCGGGTTCCAAAGTGAAAACGCTACAAAAGTCAAATACAACAACAGCAGCACTGATGTAATAATAACATTAAGAAGAGTAGTAGGACAGTGTCATCGGTAATCAGGATATACACAAACATGTACAGAAATACTAGTCCAGGGGAGTCAATGTAGGTGTTCAACTCTCAAATGCATGAATACATGGATCCACACTCAAACTTTCACACACACACACACACACACACACACTGGTGGACTGGCTGGCACGTCGTGCCCTCAGAGAAAAGCATGTGGACCTCTAGCCCACAAAGCATGTTGGCTCTCCCTTTTATTTACTGAAGCTATCTTTCCCATAAGTCACCATTCCTGTATTCATAAAGCATCTCTGCTATAACTCATTACATTCCTTTATGAATAAAGTCCAAATTTATGTTGATGGCATGGAGTGCCGGCCTTCCTGGTGACAAACTTCCCCCGGTCTGTCTAGGACATGGACGGCGGGCACTCACAACTCTCCATCATTCGATCCAGATGGGCGCCACCGCTTTATCGCTCCCTGGCCGGTGACATCACCCTAGCACGCCGCACAGAATTGATGATGAAAGCAAACAGATCTATCTTAACTCACATTTACCAAATCAATTATATTTTTTACACAGCCCCTTGCTTATTGGCATATTGACGGTTTGCGAGCGCATGGGAGGTGGAGGGAGCGGGCCGAGGGTGGGAGCGAGCGTGGCAGTCTGTGGAGTACAGCTTAATGGCGTTTACCATGTTAAATGCGGGGATGTCATCACTGAATATCCGTTCTGAATAATGTGGCATTTCATCATAAATTCTTTACAACTTATTTACTTAATGGAAAGAGTTATGGGCCTCTGTCACTGAAGTAATTAACCATAATGACACAGTGCTGCCTCCCCGGCCATCCCATCTTTCCTCCCACAATCCTCAGCTCCTTTTTAAATACATATTATTCAAGCTCCCCATAAATTACCCGCGGATTAAAATTCATGAAACCTTTTCTTTATTTCCTTCCATGGGAAAGAGAGAGACGAGAGCTTGTTCAACCAGCCGTAAATCTCTGACTGGGAGAGACAGAGACATTTTCAATCATATTAAAACCCAATGTTCGCAAAAAGACAGAGAGAACGGACTCATTCTACTATTAAGACAATTGAAGTGCTGAGTCTCAGTAGTGAACTGTGTAATGAAGTAAACGCTGGTCTGTGGAAGAGAAACATACAGATGAAGTGAAATCATTTTTTTGAAGTCCAAATGGAGCCAAAGCCACTCAGTTAGACCCGATGGTAGATGATGCAAGACTAACCATAACCACTGTTACACCACCCAAACCAAATCCAAACCGAAACTATTTATATAGACCAGTGCTGATATTCCACAAACACAGAGGAATAAGCAAATCAGGCTTACAGTTTAAAACTTGTGGGGATTCTGTTTTTGCATCACATTTAAATAAGTGTTAGCGTTTGCATTGTTGAGGTTTTTAATTGAAACGGCTTAATACATCGTGTTGGTTTTTAGTTAGCTAGTGTCTTGTTGTTGTCCGTTGGGCAGAACAGAGTCATGCAGGCTGCTGGTGTCTTAAAAAAGGACAAAGACTTCCTGAAATAGAGGAGAGTATCTGCTTAGGGTGATCTCAATTAGACTGATACCCCTCATAGCCTCTACCACCCCCCCCCTCAATAAAATACGAACTGGGCTGACATAGACAGAGGCTGCACCTGACCTCCTAACCTCTGGCCTTGTCCTGTGACCCCTGCCTTCGATTGTGTGCACGGCCTGGCCAATATTGTGATTGGCCAATGGCTGCTGTGAGTCTTAAAGCGGGCTAAAGAGGATTTATAGCTTTTCATTTTAATTGAGTTAAGAGCATACCGAGTGAACGGGCGGAGGGTCTACACGGGGGTGTCCACTGCTACCCCATTGGACTTGGCTGAGGTGAGATCACATCACTCAGCCATTAACGCCATGGAAACTCAGACCCAGGAATCCCAGAGATTAGCTTGGAACCTGATGCCATGGAGGCAGGGTTAACAGAAGGACTGTAGTAGCTGTCCTCTAAGAATCATTCCCTCCGTAATGAAAGGATCCCTTCCACCTATGTCCAACAGTAAACAGTGCGTTTCCTACCTCCCAGTCTTGAGCGGGGTCACTCAGGCACATCTGCTGCTCGCCCACATACGGTCCGAAACGCTCACCCACATCCACCGTCCTCCGTGCCCAGATACCCAGGCCGCCGCCAACACTTGGTACACCAGACTGGCGCAGCTGGAAGTCTGGGGGAACTGACAGTTCATCCTGCTGCATGTAGAGGGAGGAATGGAAGTGGGATTGCTCCAGGGGAGAGGTGTTGTCCTCACAGGAGAAGCCAGGGGAGGGAGGGTCCTCTGCTTGGGGGACTGGGGGTGGCACTGTGGGGTCTCCATCCAACAGGCACACATTGTCCAGCATATTAGATGTGTAGAGGGCAAAGTCCTCACTATCACCTGAAAGAGAAAGACAGAGATAGAAATAGAGAGAGAACTTGAGGGCAAGGTTCACAAATTGTCATCTAAAGTATTGCATTAGAATAATACAACATCAGGACAGACTACAAGTACAACATCAGGACATACTACAGGTACAGCAACAGGACAGACTACAAATACAGCAACAGAACAGACAAGTACTACACCAGGATGAACCAGTAGCAAACTATGACTATTGGAGCTAGGCCCACAATGGCAGAAAAAGATCTAACATCATACAACCCTGTTTCTAAAAATGGCGGGATGCTGTATTAAATGCAAATATAAACAGAATGCATGATGTGTAAATAATTTATTTATATATTTGAAAATAGTACATAGAAACTGAGAAATGTTGTTGGAAAAATACACGCCCACTTTGAATTTAATGCTTAGCAACACGTTTCAAAAAAGTTGGCACAGGGTCATGTTCACCACTGTGTTGCATTACCACTTCTTTTGACAACACTCTGTAAGCATTTTGGAGTTGAGGAGAGCTGCTCAACAGTTTGGGGTCATATTTTTTTGTTTCATAATGCAACAAATATTTTCATTGGGTGACAGGTCTGGACTGAAGGTAGGCCAGTTTAACACCCACTCCTTAACTATTGAGCCATGCTGTTGTGATATGTGTAGAATGTGGTTTGGCATTGTCTTGCTGAAATAAGCAAGGCCTGGTAAAAGACATTACCTGTATGGCAGCATATGTTGCTCCAAAACGTACACTGATCAGCCATAACACTGACAGGTGAAGTGAATTACACTGATAATCTCGTTATAATGGCACCTGTCAATAAGTGGATATATTAGGCAGCAAGTGAACATCCTGTCCTGAAAGTTGTTGTGTAAGAAGCAGGAAAAATTGGCAAAGCGTGAGGAACTGAGCGACTTTGACAAGGGCCAAATTGCGATGGCTAGATGACTGGGCCAGAGCATCTCCAAAACTGCAGCCCGTGTGGGGTTTTCCCGGTCTGCAGTGGTCAGTGCCGATCAAAAGTGGTCCAAGGATCATGGGAGGCCAAGACTCATAAATGCATGTGGGGAGTGAAGGCTGGCTGTCATAAATCTGGTTCGAGGACAGATAGGCAGAGGCAAAACGGTCGTTATAATCCATGTTTTAATGGCGAAAGCAAGAAACAAAAGCAACAAACGTAAAGCAGACCAACTGACAGGGTTGCATAGCCTTCGGCTGACAAGCCACAATAATCTACACAGAGTGTGGGGAAATGTGCACCTAAATGCATTCCCCAATTGGAGGCAGGTGTGGATTGTTGCCTCCAATTGGGGAGATCAAACTAAAATAGAGGTGCCAGGAGGCACCTTCTTTTGTCCTGTCCTGACTATGGCCCCAGCCCAGTGTAGAGATGGCTAGGGGCATAACCAGGACATGACACTGGCCTGTGTTGTCCGATCCAACAGACAAGCTACTGTAGCTCAAATTGCTGAGAAGGTTAATACTGGTACTGATAGAAAGGCATCAGAAACCACAGTGCATCGCAGTTTGTTGCGTATGGGGCTGCGTAGCTGCAGACCAGTCAGGGTGCCCATGCTGACCTCTGTACCACTGCCAAAAGCGCCTACAATGGGCACTAGAGCATCAAAACTGGACCACGGAGCAATGGAAGAATGGCCTGCTCTGATGAATTATGTTTTCTTTTACATTACATGGATGGCCAGGTGTGTCTGCATCACTGACCTGGAGAACACATGACACCAGGATGCACTATGGGAAGGAGGCAAACCGGCAGAGAGAGTGTGATGCTTTGGGCAATGTTCTGCTGGGAAACCTTGGGTCCTGCCATTCACGTGGGTGTTAATTTGACACGTACCATTTACATAGGATTGTTGCAGACCATGTGCACCCTTTCATTCTCTGATGGCATTGACCTTGATCAGCAGGATAACGCACCATGCCACAAAGCAAAAATGGTTCAGGAATGGTTTGAGGAACACAAAAACGAGTTCAATGTGTTGACTTCAGTTCAATGTGTTAAATTCCCCAGATGTCAATCCAATCGAACAGCTGTGGGATGTGTTGGACCAAGAGGTCCGATCCTTGGAGGCCCCACCTCGCAACTTACAGGACTGATCTTCCGCTAATAAATTGGTGCCAAATACCACAGCACACCTTCAGGAGTCTAGTGGAGTCCATGCCTCGACAGGTCAGAACTGTTTTGGCAAATGGGGACCTACAAAATATTATTCAGGTGGTCATAATTTTATGGCTGATCCGTGTATATACACTGCTCAAAGAAATTAAGGAAACTCTTAAAAAAAAAAAAAATTGTATCTCTATGAAAAAAAACATTCAAGGTCAAAATCTTTACTGTAAGTTGTCGAGAACAAAATGATGTAACCAATGACGTGAAAGGAAGCCAAAATCACCAGGCAATTGAGGGATGGATTCAAACTCACACCGAAAATGTAAGTAAACAACTGAAATCACAGGCTGTTACAACTTGTGTTAATTTCACCACGGCAACTCATAATGTGTAGTAGTGTGGCTCCCACGTGCCTGTATGCACTCCCGACAACGTCTGGTCATGCTCCTGATGGTGGCGGATGATGTCCCGGAGGGATCCCTTCCGAGACCTGGAACAGGGCATCAGTGAGCTTCTGGACAGTGTGTGGCTCTACTTGGCGATGATAGATAATGGCTAAGAGGTTCTCAACAAGACTCAGATCTTGGGAACGTGAGGGCCAGTCAATGACATCAGTGCCTTAATCATCCAGGAATTGCCTACACACTCTGGCCACATTAAGCCACGCCTTGTCCTGCACCAGGAGGAACCCTGTGCCCAAAGCACCAGCTAGGGTACTATTGGCTAGTATGTGGAGGTCTTTGAGAACCTCCAAAAATATGCCTTCAAACCGGTCCCATGTGCTCAGTGTGAACCTGCTCTCATCTGTGAAGAGAACAGGGTGCCAATGGTGAACCTGCCAATTCTGGTGTTCTCTGGTAAACGCCAATCGAGCTGCACGGTGATGGGCTGTGAGCACAGGTTCCACCAGAGGCCTTCATGCCACCCCCATGTAATCTCTTTCTGACAGTTTGGCAGAGCTCAACTACCTGTGTAACCAGAATGGGCTGCAGGTACCACCTTATGCTACCAGTAGTGACAAGGGCACTAGCTAAATGCCAAATTAGAGAAGAATCAGTCATGAAGGATAGGTAGAGAGCAATCGTCGGTGCCACCACCTGCAAAACATATGATATATTGTCTTTGTACTATTTTCCACTGAATATAGTGTTTCACTTTTTAGTTACTATTTACTAATTAATGAAGGCACTGTCTACTATTTTATGCTCTTTTTTTATTTATTTCCCTTGTTCCTTTTGTATAAATACTGCACTAACGGTCAGAACAAATTCTTACTTACTTACTTGAAAATAACAACTATTTCTGATTCTGATTCTAAACTATCTGCACATAATTGCATTCTGTTTTTATTTACATGTCATTCTGCGTCCCAACTTCTTTGGAACAGGGGTTGTACATATACTGCGGGCACAATTATTAGGCAAGTGAGTATTCTGATCATATCATTATTTCTATGCGCCTTTTCCAACTCCAAACCATATAAACTTAAATGCTCATTGGATTGAATAGTTTTCAGGTAAAATGTATTGGTATATGTATATTGATATCAGTGTGTGGCAACTGTGAATAACACCTAATGTCAAGGTGTACATGATTATTAGGCAGCTTCATGACCTCAGGTAAAATGGGCCTAAAAAGTGATTTAACTGACACTGAAAAGAAAAAAGTTGCTAGATGCATGGATGCAACCCTCTTTAAATAGTTACTATTAACTAGTAACTATTGTGGCGTAACCACCAGACAATCAAAGGTTTTGTTGTGAATAGTCAACTAGGGTGCAGAAAATACCCAAATTAACTGCAAAAGACTTGAGAAGACTGAAACGTGAAACTACCAGGAACCCATTATCCTCCAGTACCACCATATTCCAGAACTTCAAACTACTTCGAGTGTCCAGAAGTACAAGGTGTCAAGTGCTCAGAGACATGGCCAAGGTCAAGAAGGCTGAAACATGACCACCACTGAATAAAGATTTGAAATGTACTGTATAGATTGGGCAAAGAAATACCTGAAGACAGATTTTTCTAAGATTTTATGGACAGATGAAATGAGGGTGACTCTTGATGGACCAGATGGATGGGCCCGTGGCTGTATCACTAATGGACACACGGTACCACTTCATTAGGGGTGCTAGCCAGGTGGAGGAGGGGTACTGGTATGGGCTGCTAACACTAAGTTTGAG
Organism: Esox niger; assembly: GCA_016801105.1. Taxonomy (NCBI): domain Eukaryota; kingdom Metazoa; phylum Chordata; class Actinopteri; order Esociformes; family Esocidae; genus Esox; species Esox niger. Next base: position 2,138 of record JACXGJ010007517.1, on the reverse strand, counting down.
GAACTTGGACCTTTTCGGGTTGAAAAAACACAACTCCCAATACTACTGCTAGTTTCTGGAAGATTCTGTTCTTCAAACAGTGGTACAGGAAGAAGTCCTCAGCATTCAAGAAGGCCATGATCTTCATTCAGGACAATGTTCCATCACATGCATCCAAGTACTCCACTGCTTGGCTAGCCAGCAAGGCCTCAAAGATGTCTGAATAATGACCTGGCCCCCTTCCTCTCCTGACTTAAATCCTATTGAGAATGCGTGGTCCCTTCTCAAATGTGAGATTTACTGTAGAAGACCTCTTTGCACAGCATTTGGGAGGCTGTGGTTGATGTTTCAGCAAAAGTTGATCTTGAACATATCAAGAAACGGACTTTATAGATTAGAGGCACATAGTCACTGAATATTTTATATATTTAATTAATTGTCATTTTTGTTACTTATTATTTAGACTTAAATTGAATAAACACATGAGTTGGGAGAAATAATTGTTTTAATTAGTCGCCTAATAATTCTCGCCAACTGATGTATTCCCTTGAGAAAGATCAAAACTCACTTTTCCTTTGTTAAACATTCTGGTTTGAGGTTAAATTATATTTTTGATTGACTGAGAGCATATGTTTGTTCAATAATAATAGAAATCTTGAGGAATATGACTTGCCTAATAATTGTGCACGCAGTGTATAGAGAACTCAAGATACCTTCATTTTTTAGACCTATGTAAGAGAAGTAATTCTTTGATAGGTTAAACGGTCCTAAGTCATGCCCCAGCTGTGGCTCACAGAAGCAGCACACATACACAACAGTTGCAAATATTAATAGCAGGAACCACATTAGAAGAAAAGTCATTTCAAAGAAACATTTGCCAAGACAGCCACTCTGAATGGTGTGGCGGAATAAATCCAACCACACAACTACTCACATTGTTTAAGACCATGGACAGTGCAACATGCAGCAATTAAAATATGCACTACAGCACGAAATGTCATGAACTCAGTACTTTTAATGATCAAAAGTTGAAATAATATTTTACAGATTGCCTTCAAAATGATATGACTGTGATAGCATCAAAAAGCAAGCTGTATATGGGAAAAGAACATGATTTATTATGATTTAAAAATGAAGTCCATTCTCTTTCTGAAATGGGAAATATCAGGTGCATGCATTCTCTTTTGATTTGAAATCCAAATAAATTATTTATCGATTAAGATCGAAGCAGGGCTGACAGTCAAGCAAGAAGCATACACTCACTGCAAGAAGGTAGCCATCTAGCTAGTCTCCATAGTGAGACAAAAAGTTATGTCTCGCTATTGGCTCTAAATTAGTGGTATATACTTAGGCCCCCCAGAGGGCCATAAGGCATCATACAATTGGCCCACCTATTACAAGACAATTTGTGATTGGTTTAATCTACTGTCACTCCAAAATGCTGCTCTAATTGAAGTCAATGCCAATGACGTTGGCTGGTGCATTCTATTCAAAGACTGAGGGCCTAGCCAATGAGTGCTGGACCCAGCTAGAATATTTCTGCCAAGAGATTACTGTATCAAAATAAAAATAAATCTCTTGGATGATAATCCTTCTTTTGCCAACCGTACCTGCAGAAATTCAATAGTATGAAGTAAGACAAGAATATTAAAGGTCATCTGAGAGGGAGGAAGGTACTGACGATTCCTCACTGGGGTGGACTACAAATACAACATCAGGGTAGACTACCTGTACCTGTACAACATCAGGACAGACAACTGTACCTGTACAACATCAGGACAGACAACTGTACCTGTACAACATCTGGGTAGACTTCCTATACCTGTACAACATCAGGGTAGACTACATGTACCTGTACAACATTAGGGTAAATTACTGTACTTGTACAACATCAGGGTAGACTACCTGTACCTGTACAAAATCAGGGTAGACTACCTGTACCTGTATAACATCAGGTTAGATTGCTGTACCTGTACAACATTAGGGAAGACTACCTGTACCTGTACAACATCAGGGTAGACTACCTGTACCTGTATAACATCAGGGTTGACTACCTGTACCTGTATAACATCAGGTTAGATTACTGTACCTGTACAACATTAGGGTAGACTACCTGTACCTGTACAACATCAGGATAGACAACTGTACCTGTACAACAT
>JACXGJ010007516.1:0-30260 GCA_016801105.1 Esox niger | reverse complement strand
TGGGCAGCGAGGAGGCTGACCCCTCGCCAGGCCAGGTGGGCTATGTTCTTCTCCCAGTTTGTTTTCACTCTCACAGGCCGGGAAGCAAGAACGTCAGGGCCGACACGCTGTCTCGCCAGCATGACACGGAGGAGCAGCCAGTGGATGACGCTCCCGTAATGCCGGCGTCATGTATCTTGGCGCCGGTTGTGTGGGTATTGGACGCAGACATTGTTCATGCGCAGCGTGACGAGCCATCTCCTGCCGACATTTGTCCGTGACCGGCTCATCTACTGGGCCCACACCTCTCCCTCCTCCGGTCATCCTGGTATCGGGCAGACCATGCGGGTCCTGGCCAGTAAGTACTGGTGGCCTACCTGGCTAAGGACGTGAGGGTGTACACCTCTTCCTGCTCTGTGTGCGCCCAGAGTAAGGCACCCCAACACCTGCCTGTGGGTAAGTTGCACCCCTTACCCATTCCACAACAACCATGGACCCACCTGTCGGTTGATTTCCTAACAGATCTTCCCCTTTCCCAGGGCCATACCACCATCCTGGTCGTTGTGGACCGGTTTTCTGAGACCTGTCGCATCTTGCCTCTGCCCTGTCATACCACGGCCCTGCAGACCGCCGAGGCTCTTTTCACTAATGTCTTCTGGCACTATGGGGTGCCTGAGGATATAGTGTCTGACCGGAGCCCCAAGTTCACATCCAGAGTTTGGAAGGCGTTTATGCAGCGCCTGGGGGTCTCGTTCAGCCTGACCTTGGGCTACCACCCCCAGTCCAACGGGCAGGTGGAACGTGTCAATCAGGATGTGGGCAGGCTCCTTCGGTCCTACTGCCAGGAACGGCCTGGAGAGAGGCTGGAGGTCCTGCCATGGGTGGAATATGCCCTGAACTCCCGTCACCCCTCCTCCACGGGGATATCCCTGTTTCAGTGCGTTCTGGACTACCAGTCGGTCCTGGCACCCTGGACCCCGGGCCAGATCGGTACCGCTGAGGTGGACGGCTGGTTCCAGCGGGCACATGGGAGGCCATGCAGGCTCGCCTTAGACTCGCTGTCCGCCGCCAGAAAACCTTCGCGGATCGCCACCGTGGGGAAGCCCCGGTGTATCGCCCGGGTGACCGTGTCTGGCTCTCCACCTTGGACCTGCCCCTCCGCCTGGCCTGCCGGAAGCTGGGCCCTCGGTTTGTCCTGAGGAGAGTCAACGAGGGAACATATCGGTTGCGTCTCCCTCCTGACTACCGTATTAACCCCTCGTTCCATGTGTCTCTCCTCAGGCTGGTCGACATCGAGGGGGCCCCGGCGTACTCCGTCCGCTCAATCATCGACTCGAGATGCCAGCTGCGGGCCTCCAGTACCTCGTGGAGTGGGAGGGGTCCAGCCCGGAGGAGCGGAGCTTGGTTCCGGTGTGGGACGTTTTGGCTCCTGCCCTTCTCCGAGACTTCCATCACCGTCTCCCAGATAGTCCTGCTCCGCGCCTTTCGGGTCGACCCCAGCCACACAACGGGGGGGGGGGGGGGGGGGGGGGGGGTTACTGTGACAACTACGCCATCAGCTGCCCATCCTCCTCTGCAGGAGGCAGGCTTCAAACACCATTGCCCATCTCATCAACTCATGACACCTGTTGTCTCATTTAGCGCACCTGATCATCATCCACAGTCATTTCACACAGTATATGTGTTCCCTCTGCTCCCTTTTTCTTTGTGTGTTATTGTCTCGCTGTCATGAGCATTGTTCAGCTCAAATAAATGAACTAACCTACATCGACTCCACAGTCCACTTCTCCATGTTCCCCAAATAGTGCTGACAAACTGCAAAAGTCTAGATTTTAGTTTGCACTGAGTTTTCTCTAAAAGGAAGGTCCAGAGAAAGTCCTATCCAAACACTGACTGAGAGACATCTGTGTAATTTGTCAATCGAACAGTATACCAGGTGACAGGTAAGATTTAATCTGCATAATGGGGTTTATTCTATTTTCTTTTCAATGATGGGTACAGTCTAAGCAAAACAATTTTAAGTAATCGTTGAAATGTAGAGAGGAGCTGCTCTGCTCTGATTGCTGTCACACAGTAAAACTAATCATCAGCAAGACACTGTCAACACCACAAAGTAGACATCAGAGACAGCTGGACATTTATAGTACGGTCTTTTAACCCTGATTCCAGATGGCCCACATGCCCCAGCATCTTCCAGTTTCAGGCTTCATCCAGTTGTCCAGACTTTTTTCTTGATTTGGGTTTGTTCTACTCCTAGAACCGCCTCTCTGCCTGTCTGCCCAGTCTACTCCCACTCACGCTGCAGTCTGGCTGGATTCTTTAATCTTTACTGGCATCCTCAATCTATTTCTATTTCTATCATATCATCACCTGCCACCACTTGATTGTCGCAGGGGGTGTTGAGAATGTTACAGCAAAGTACATTGTGCAGTCCTACAGTATGTTTTTGCAAGGGGGCTGTATATCCTGTTGTCACAGTGGGCCTCAGAGCACAGTAGTACACAGCAGAGTCAGACAGCTGTAGTCTCTGGATCGTCAAGGGGACTGACTTTGCCGTAACATTCAGATGGCCATTAAATCTCTCCTTGAACTCAGTAGCAGTTTCCCCAGGTGAATATGTGTCTCTTCTCATCATAAACACAGGTTTGCCATTTCCTTGTTGTTTGTACCAGAACAGATATGGTGTTAGATCTGTTGTGAATGTACAACTGAGTGTTGTTGATTGTCCTTCTACAGCCATCACATCTTCTTTTGGCTGTGTTACACTGTCTTCTGCTCTGTTACCTGCAGATAACATGAACATATATTGGCAATAAGTAAGTTAAATAATATCAAATAAATGAAGAAATGCAGAGACAGATAAATTGCTATATTTTACCAACGCAGCATGCAGCCAGAAAATGCAGGATCAACCAGTTTCTCATTACCAGACAGCCAGTTTAAAGTGTAACAGTTTAGAAGCAGAACAGTGCTGATCTCTCTGTCACAGAGATCTGACAACCTCTGTCCCACAGTTAATTCTTCATGTTTTTCTGTACTCTATTCAGTAATATACCATGGGGAGGTATTTGTCTGAATGGCATATCTGTACAGTATCTTCTTATTCACAGGGTTTGGATATGCTGCCCACTTCAGGTTGAGTTTCATACTACACCACTAAACTAAGGGAACCCATGTCTTTGAGATTTGACAGGATACTGGTGTTGGAAATACTCTTCTATGTCGATTATACTTCTTATGACAGTTTTATATTGGGGCAGAAAGGTTGCAACAGGGAATCAAAGCCAGGTCTCTGGAGTGGAGAGGTGTTATGTCCTAGTGTTACCACTAGACCACAGGCTGTGCCTGACAATCTCTGGGAAGTAAAAATAAGTAGTAATTTAACATGAAAAAATGCATAATCTGAATAGGTTTATGGGTTTCAGGTGTCAGGTCATTAAAACAAAAAGTTGGTCACAATAAAAAAAACAGGGATATGCAAATTTCTTAAGACATCAGCAGAAAAACAAGTAACAAAGGGATTTACAAAGGCACGGGCGTCATTCGGTCTACATTCAGACAAACTGTTTTACAATCGAGAGGAGTCAGCGCCGCTGCTAGTCTCCTGGGAGTGGGTGTCCTGCAAACAGCACAGCAGAGCATGTCCTACTTCATTGATCCATAATAAGTCCATAGTTCATTAGCTAGATGCTACAGTGAGATGCCAGGGAGGATACCACAGTTTAAAACATTGCTCTCCTAAATAATCTTTGGTAGCTCCTGAGAAGTATGGTAGCAGCAGCATTGTGTCATTACGTTCATTGTTGTCATATGACAAGGGCTGTTTTGCTCCAACCTGGACACTGGGGTATTTAAGAGGGTGTTCATGTTTGAATAGTGTGGCCGTTGGGGGCATTGTGGGCGGGAATTGTGGGCGGGCGATAATGCAACAGGCTCACTCTGTCAGGTTTGATTCTAGTATGAGCAGAGAGGATTTTGTTGTTCCTTTGATTTGCAAACTATGATTTGATCAAGAAGCAGAACATTTGTTGTTGGGAGAAAGGCAATTTTTTCCAACCTCAACCCTAATGCCAGTATGATGATGCCTAACCTCAACCCTAATGCCAGTATGATGATGCCTAACCTTAACCCTAATGCCAGTATGATGATGTCTAACCTTAACCCTAATGCCAGTACGATGATGTCTAACCTTAACCCTAATGCCAGTATGATGATGCCTAACCTTAACCCTAATGCCAGTATGATGATGCCTAACCTTAACCCTAATGCCAGTATGATGATGCCTAACCTTAACCCTAATGCCAGTATGATGATGCCTAACCTTAACCCTAATGCCAGTATGATGATGCCTAACCTACCCCCAATCACTGAAACGTACTGCAAGAAATTGATGCTGTACATTAAACTTTACTGTTAATGTTTCCACAGAACCGTTAATCTTTCATATTTGGATGCAGGTCCTTAGAACTGACACCAGCATGAAGATTTGTTTAAATAAATTTAATTCAAATATGTATTCATTAAAATTGAATTACCTAACGGTAAATATGGTTAGAAACAATACTACGTACCCCAAAAACATTGTGTATGAAGAGAGTCAAGCGTACAGAATATCTCTGAAAATATTTGTTTGTTTTTGTGTCATTTCCAGCTGTTCAGCCCCCCTCAACCTTAAGTCCCCCTAAAACATACAGCAGACATACTAATGACATACAGGATGTATGTGGTCTGTTTTTGAAATAATTCTTGACAGGTTTTTGTACAGTGGAGTTACTGTAGAGGAACAGCATTCCCTATACATCCTTTTGGTGTGATGTACAGGAGAATGTCTGGTCTGGATCTGGGATATTGTCGGTACCACTGTACATTGTAGACATTGCCATCATATTTATAGAAGAGATGGAAATTCCCTTCCCACCTGACCAAAGTCTTCAGTACTGTAATATTTGTTTATGGTATCACCAAAACTGTTTCCTGCAATACATTTGAAGGAAAAAAGTTAAGATGGCAGTTTTAATTGAATTAAATTGACATGGAAGATTTACATGTATTTCTTAAATTATATACAGTAGATACAGTGTCAGGTTTCTTCCATCCTGAAAATGTCAAAAATGGCAGTTCATAATTACAAGGTCAAGCAACAGACATTGGGGACAACAAAGCAACAGACTGGCAGAGAGCGAAAACATCTCTCCACTCACCGAGATAAACGTCAACTCATTCGAAAGATTTAACAACCGTAGGATGACATCAAGTTACCTACAAAAGAATGGCAAACAGCAGCTGGTGTGAAGTTAACGACGAGGACAGATCAAAACAGGCTCCTAGGGACAGGGCTCACTCACTCCAGATAGGTAAGGAATCAAAGTGAATGGGACTTTAGGGGAGATCAGTTAGAGTCCACTCTACAAATGCCTCCAGGACAATGTGGGGACCTTTAGTACATGTATAAACTGAACATCAGTGATAGAATCCACTATAGATGTTTTCTGATCAGCACCCTGGTGGGAGTTTCTAAGTATAAGATGGGGCCACATTCAATTATTAAATAAATTACAGGAATGTCACTTGTTTGGTGTAGTTACCATAAATTGTGCATCCAGCAGGAGCCTCTGCTGTTTTGTTGTTCATGGTGCACATATTAGGATCTTTACCACTGGATTGATACAGATAATGATGATGCCATTGTCATGTATGTATGTAAAAGGTAAACATTGGCAATTTATTGTTATCATTCAATCAAACAGTTAAAAAATGTCTGTTTAACTTTATCTCCTGACCAGCACTGGTTTTGTTTACACTGAAATTACATGTACTACATTTTGAATTAGCTTTTTATTGACAAAATTATGGACTTGTAATTGTAATTTGGTTTACTTTCTGAATTGACAGTAGGCTTCTAGTAGGTTCAGTATATGGATTTAGTATCACAGGACAAAAATAGCAAGAAGGCCCATTCGGAGTGCCTACGTCATATAATGTATTACTGTATTTGTATTATGTGGTTAAATAAGATAGTTTTGCACAAAATGAATAGAATACAAATGTTCTGAATGTGCATGATTTAATAAAATGTATGACATGTGATGCAAAGGAGTCCATATCTTGGACTCTTTGATGTGTAAAATAAATGGGTAAGACAGAAATGGTGAATACCATCAGGAATCCATGATGATATAATCACTGTTGAGGTTTGTGTAGGTTTCTGGGTACTGTGGCTCTTAAATCACTCTAGCTCAGAGCAGAAAATCAATCGTGGAAAATCTATCACTCTTTTCTAAAACAAATGCACTACAACTCAGGACTTTGTGAATCCAATAGACTTGAATTGTGTTGAAAATCATACAATAATGACAGACATTTATTAAAGCCACGGCCTTCTGCAGATACACCCCCAATGTTCTGAGTCCAGACCATGGCTTTTATACAGCACTTTCACACATTACACTATTTGACTATTCATCTGGTTGGCAACCCCCTGAGTGGGGCACGCCTCTTATCTTCTCCCTCACTGAATGCTCGTAATTTGCAACAGTAATTCACAACATCCTCCTGGTTCATATTCACTGTCCACAAAGTAAGTGTTGTGTTAAGCTCATGGGCCACACTCAGGTCATCTCTTATCACAGAGTACACTTCATGATCAGCTCATGGGCCACACTCAGGACACTCCAACAGTGGATACAAAGACAATAAACTTTAGAAACGCTACTCTCTGGGCACATGGTAATTGCTTGCTCATGACCGTATCTCATCTCTCTGTATGTATAATTTGACCTATACCAGAAGTAATTTTCTGTGTGTGTGGATTCCACATTAATATTTTTCGAATAGAAAACCCCCAAAACATCAGTAACTGACATCACTAACGACCTCCACAGTGCAGGGGTGAAGGTATCACAATCCACTGCTCGAAGAAAACTGAGAGAGCAGAAATATAGAGGCCACACCACAAGATGCAAAACACTCATCAGCGGTAAGAATCCGAAGGCCAGATAGAAATTTGCAAAGTACAGAGTTGAGCTGCAAAAGATCTGGAACACATTCTTATGGACTGATGAGACCAAATTCAATCTCTACCAAAGTGATGTAAAGTCCAAAGTGTGGAGAAAGAAAGGAACTTCTTATGAGGGCCTGAACGGAACCCAAAAGCAGACAAGGACAAAAAGTAACAGTGAAGGGTAGTTTAATGGTCAAACAGTAAAAGCGTATGTGGTGAGTATGGATGGAGTGCCAGCAGGGGGAATGGTGTGCAGATGGTTCCAGGTGGCCAGGTAGACAGGAAGGTGAATGCAGGTTGGGAAGTGGTGGCTGATATGGTTGTTGAGGCAAAATCCAGGTGAGTGTTGGAGATGTGGAATCCTGTGACAGAGCGGAGAACAAGGTAAGATAAAGCACAAAACAAGCAGGTAAGTGAGACTAAGCAAAACTGTAGACAATGCTGGACGAGCAAGACATACTGACAAACGATAGTACAGACGACTATACGATCTGGCAGAGACATCTGGGCTCCGTTTAAGTGATGCCAGTGAGTGGTGGAATCAGGAACAGATGTGTTGTTGACAAGGGGAAACAGCTGGCACTGGCATTACCCCTGACTTGACGCACGCCCCCTAATAGGTCACCAGGACAGGCACACAGAAACAGAAGCAAGCACACACACGGTCTAATACAAACGGTGGAATGTCCAAAGTTGTTTAACACATCTAGATGTGACTATAAGAAAATTAAAGCTGGAATTCTGAATTCTTGTCTAATACTCATCTTTTGATCTCAAACCCAAATGTATTCAGTGACCAAGAAAAACAAAGGAATTTGCCTTGCCTTTCCAATACTTTTGGAGGGGACAGTATAACGCACATATGTTTTACCGAACAGGATAGTTACTCTGGCTGCTTTACAGCATCTGGATTTTAGCCCAAAATACAGTATTGCTATTGGGCTGCCTGTGTAACTATATGTACAGAATTTGAGTTTCCCAATGACAAACATATTGAATAGAGGATATGCATAGACTTTGAGTGTGTCCCGAAAGCTTTCTATCCCAAGAAGCAAATTTAACACGGTGTTGCTCAATGTAGATCAGATATTCCGAACACCAGAACACCATTTTCAGGAGATTATGTGGTCCTCAGTGTAGAATGATTATTTACTGTAGTATTAATTTCAAAGGAGTAATTTCAATCCAAGTAATAACTCACCTAAGAAAAGCTGGAAAAAACAATGAGAGGACAACATGTGGCCAGAATATCATGAGACAGCAAACACTTAATACTGACAAGCTTGTTCCTGAACAACACGATCCAGAGGCTCACATGGATCTTTAATTGTACAGCCATTTCTATTTAAACTTACAGAGGTTCTGTGTTTCCTGTCACTGTGGGCTGCAGGGCACAGTAGTACAGAGCAGAGTCTGTCACTTCAACAGAGGAGATCTCCAGATCCACATGAGTCTTCTCATCATTCAGTCTACCAGTGTGTCTGGAAGTCGTAATGGATGTATCCTGTACAAACATGTTGGCCTTAAGGATCAGAAGAAGACATTCTGGTCTAGATCCAGGGTATTGACGGTACCATTGTAGATAGTTAATGTTGCCCTTGAAGATACAGGAGAGAGTGATGTCTGTTCCCTCAACCGCCTTTAATTCTGGATTCAATGGAGTTATTGTTTCCTGTTCAATACTTTTACCTGCAATAGAAAAAAATGTATTAGTTCATTATTGTTTATTCCAAAATAGTTCATGTTTGATTCCAAATTCAGTTTAATAGCAAAGAGAAAAGATCTGGAAAAGATGCTAGAATCAGGTAAATAGATGATAGGAGTACACATGTAAACCTGAGTATTAATACCCCTGCTTTTTAATGCAGTCTTTATTTATCAAGCAGTATTTCAACACTCACCAACAAACACAAAGAGAAGCAGCTGTATAACCAGCAACATCCTGATGAAGACTAGAGACCAACTGAGAGAGAAGTGAGAGAGATGAACTGATGCTCTAAAGACATGTGTGGTTGCATATATCCTATAGCAGGGTTGGTCTCAGAGTGCTCCCCTGTGAGAACTGGATATTACTCTCCTTCCATGGTTTATGGCTTAGGTTTACAGGTCCTTTTGAAATTAATTTATTTTATTTTACACTTCATCTGTAAATGGCTAAAATATGGCAAGGAGGTGACATTCAAGGCCACTTTACTCCTCAGTCAATCTTTTATTTTCCAACATTTTCTTAATTTTACACAATATCGCTGAGGTACTTCGGAATGAAAACTAAAAATGACTTGTTTTCTACCTACTGCTTTCTGGAATATGGATAAAAAAACTCCAATCCCAAAACTGCTGCAGAGTGTCTGAATCAGCAGACTTCATGGTGTACTGAGGTGCTTGTCTCCTGAAATGGTGATGTGTGCATCTGTTGATGAAGTATGTTAGGAAACACCAAGGCACACATTAATATTACATCTGAATCCTGTCTGAATTATTTTTCTTATTTCTTTGATTTATTTTACTTTAATTTTTAATTATTATTATCACATTTATAGAATAAATTATGTGGTAATTCTTTGTCTAACCAATTATGGTTTAATTGCAAAGAATGAGCCATTATTATCATCTTCTACAGAAGAACCAGCACTGTTTCATATTCAGTCTTTTTCTACTGAAAATGTTGAATGAAGTTATGAAGCAAATAAGAAAACAGTCCCTAGAATATGATTTTTAAAATATAGGCTTGTTTAACGTCATCTTTCACGGCCCAAGTATGGTTTCAATGCAAACGCAAGTTACCAAGAGCCCTTAAAATGCCTAGATGTGTACTTGATCCACGTCTTTAATCGAGGGTTCGTGGGTTGGTGACTTGTTGTCAGCTCATTGTGGTGAACAAGGAGGAGCAGATAGCAGAGTTGTTGTATTAACATTCATTTATTACGAGCTGAACAATGCTCTTCAAGGCGAGACAATAACACACAAAGACAAAGGGAGCAGAGGGAACATATATACTGGGGGAAATGACTGTGGATGATGATCAGGTGCGCTAAACGAGACAACAGGTGTGATGAGTTGATGAGATGGGCAATGGTGTCAGAAGGCCGGTGACATCGAGCGCCGAAACTTGCCTCCTGCAGGGGGAGGATGGGCAGCAGTTGTCACACTTGTTCAGCGAGAACGCATCTGATATCCCAGAATTCATTTCAAGATGTCAGGAAAAACTCCAGAAATCAAATACGTTTTAATATAGATTATTTCAGGTTAACGGAACTTGTAAATCAGCATCTGTAGCACACATGCAACTCTTTCCAGATAGGTGCGTTCATGACCTCTGATTGAAACAGTCAGAGGTCATGAAGCAGAACCCCAAAATTAGCAACTTTGGAAGCATGTGTTACAGATATTAGGAAGTGGATGAAAGAACTTCTTGTTTTTAACTCAAGAAATAAAGAAATGCTTGTTGTTGGACCCAGGAAACAAAGAGTTTTGTTGGCAGATCTCACTGTAAACCTCGACAGTTGCATGGTCGTATCCCATGATTACCCTGATTTCCGGTTACCCTGATAAATCAATAAATAAACTTCAATTAGTGCTGCACACGGCTGCTAGGATCCTAACTAGAACATAAATGTGAACACATTATTCCAGTACTAGCCTCTTTACACTGACTGCCTGTTAGGCTAGGGCTGATTTTAAGGTTTTATTGTTAACCTATAAATCAATACATGGACTTGCTCCTACTTATCTCGCTGAAATGGTCCAGTCATACATACCTGCATGAATCCTTAGATCGTAAGATGCAGGACTTTTAATTGTACCTTTAATTTTCCTAGTCAGTGGCTTTGTAGCATGTTCGTGTTCCCCATACTGTATATGGATTTACTACCAGAGGAAAAAATTAAGACAGAATCACCCTCCTCAACACACCTCAGGATGGGTGGGAGTAATGTCATTTACACAGCTGACACCTGTCAGAACAGAATAAATGGTTATTGCCTTTTACCTTTCATCACCTTACACTTCAGTGGTACTAATCCAGATAAAAATGTTGCCATGTATTACATCAATCAAATATATTCTGGAAATGTAATTAAAGTGATAAAATTGACTTCTGAACTCACCAATGAGAACTGAGGGAATAAAATAAATGAGCAGAAACATAACTAAATACATTGACAAAAAGACTGACACAACACAAGCTGAATACCACTGCACCAATATATCAGTCTTCCTGATTGGATAAATGCTGCCGTACCATCGTACTGTCAAAAACACCAGGTAGTAAACCACCACATTGTTTTCTGTGGGAGATAATTACTCCTCATAGAGGATCACAGAGTTGATGCAGTTGTATGTTTTTATCAACATGACAAAATTCATGTTAAAGTATAAAACATTATGAAGGAACCGTTTGAAATGAGTCATTGATCTGGACATTGTTCTGGGGATGTAACAATGGATAGGATGAGGGTCTATCTGGGTTAGGATATGATGTAAAGGTTATGATAATGATAATGCAGGAGTCAGAGCTCTCTGTCAGAGCTCTCTGTCAGTCTCTGTCCTACTGTTGATGCTTCATGTTGTTCTGTACTGTATTCAGTGATAAACCATGGGGAGGTGTCGTTCTGAATGTAATGTCTGTATCTTCACATTAAGGACTATGTACTTTGTAATGTTGCCTCCGTCAGGTTGCATTTCTGTCTTTCATACAGCTACAAGTTATGGGAATTCTCTTCATACATTTTTTGGACGGGAGAGTAATACCTATCTAACTAGAATAATGAAAACGAATATCTTTGTCACAGTACATAAAGGAGGGCAGAGACATTCTAGAGTTCCTGGTATGTGATGTGAACACAGTACAGATGTGACCACAATTCTCTGATCTAAACCTTTGACAAGTGATATCAAATTGTGGTTTCTTATTTTCATTTGATCCGCACCTCAACAAAGCATTTTAGTCTGTAGGTTTTTGTACAGCCTCCTATGTACTTTGTATCACTGTGATCCATGAGAGCACAGTAGTAGAGAGCTGTGTCTGAAAGGGTTAGTTGTTGGATGACCAGTTCAGTTGATGTCCTGGATGTGGTAGATTTATACCTCTCATCAGGGATGTGTTCAGCTGAAGATGATCTGGCACCTTTATACAGTATAAACTGAGGTGCCTGGTTCGTATAATGACGGTACCAGTAAAGCCTAGGATAATCACTACTTGTTTCATAATTGCAGCTCAAAGTAACAGATTGTCCTTCTTTACTGGTCTCTTCAACCCCTACAGGAGTAATCTGATCCCCAGCAGTCAGTCCTGGAAAGTAACAACAGTATGAATAAACTGTCAGCCTGACATTCTGTTGTGGAATATAGAGGAATGTACATTACTGACAGCAACCATCAATTAACAAAAAGTGAAAACAAATATTTTGATTGTTATTCCATCACTAAAATGTGAAGATATTGTAAGTGATGTTTGAATTCTTATAATATATTTGAAATGTTGATTACCTGAGAGTAGAATGACAACCAGTGTCAGAGAGATCTCCATGTGGTACAACAAAACACAAAATCTAATCTTTGACTTGGTAAGCGAATTCAGTGGTTGCTTCGCTGCTAGCTGAGTGTTCTCTACAGAAATAAAGAGGTGGTTCCTTTGCCAGACAGGAACTAGCAAGGTTATAGGTTAAATCAGGTTTTCGGTTTTTGCTCAGAGGGATTAAGGTTCAGGGATTCTTGTCCCTGTGGGAACCATGGTAAATCAGTATCTTTTATTACTTTGTTAATGGGCGGTGTTAATATGCCCCCCCCTGCTGGTGTTAAGGACAGGAAAATGTCAATGTGGGAATTTCATGCTACCACTGCAGATTACAGATAGTGACATCTACATGTATATGTAGTGTGTCTGGGTTTCCTGTCACACTGGCCTGCAGTACATAGTACAGAGCGGAGTTTGTTATTTCAGCTGAGAAGATCTAAGATCTACAGGTCTTTTGCCTTCATCATGGTTAGGTCCATTTGGCATTGCCAGTGTCTGTTATGAACCTAGAGTATTTAGAACTGTGGAGAGGATCCAGGGTGATTGTGGTGCCAGAAGAGAGTGTTGGTTAATAAGGAGCTGTTGTCTTTCTTGAGTTTTATAGATGAACAAAGATTACATTTAGACAGATGATTACATAATGACCAGATAGGATAATATTGTCATGAGAACATACTAGTTTACATTCTGTGAGTACATGTTATGCAATATTCTAACAAAAAAGCACACTTACATAGATCAACAGAGTCTCTGATTTTCAGAGTCCAGTTCTTTTTAAAATTATTTTCTCTAGAAACTTTCACTCTGGCTGAATCAGTTTTACTAATTGACTGTAATGTGGAACATTAGGCTTCTCATCTGAACTCAGAATAAATGGTGAAAGTTCATTTTACTTGAAGGGACAATTGACAAACAAAAGAGTAGGATTCACTAGAGAAGTATTACTCAAGTGACTTTAGGTTTTTGTACAGGGCTTCTAGCTATCCTGTCACTGTGGGCTCCAGGGCACAGTAGTACAGTGCAGAGTCTGTCACTTCAACAGAGAAGATCTCCAGATCCACACGGGTCTTCTCATCTTTTAGTTTAACAGCGTGTCTGGAAGTCGTAATGGATGTATTCTGTACAAACATGCTGCCTTCAAGGATCAGAAGAAGACATTCTGGTCTAGATCCAGGGTATTGACGGTACCATTGTAGATTGTTGATGTTGCCCTTGTAGTTACAGGAGAGAGTGATGTCTGTTCCCTCAATCGCCTTAATTTCTGGATTCAATGGAGTTATTGCCTGTTCAAAACTATCCCCTGCAACAGTACAAGTAATGTCATTATTCCTAATAGTTACTTTCAAAATGGTTCTTGTTTCAATCCAAATAAACTTAAATGTTAAAGGAAAAAGGATTGCACACAATGCTCCAATGATATAATGATTGGAGTATACACATGTAAACCTGAGTATAATTAACACAGCATTTAAATGCACATTTATTATTTATTTATCAAGCAGAGATTTTCAACACTCACCAACAAACACAAAGAGAAGCAGCTGTATAACAAGCAACATTCTGATAAATACTAGAGACCAATTGAGAGAGAAGTGAGAGAGTGGAACAGATGCTCTATAAATATATGTGTGGTTTTACGTGTCCTACAGCAGGGTTGGTTGGCTAATAGAGCCCCCTTGTGATAAGTGGATATATGACTTCTCTTCCATGGTTTATGGTTTAGTTTTACAGTTCCTGTTGGACTCTTTATGATTTCATTTTACACTTAGCTTTTCTGCAAATGTCTAAAATAGCCAGGACTTAAAATCCAAAGGGAAAACTCCTCAAGGATGAAATTACTAATACATTCCCAAAACTAATGCTGAGAGTCCCAAATAGCAGACTCAAAGCTATACTGACCTGTTTGTTTACTGAAATTGTCATTATATTCTAAAAGCAGCTAGTGTGCTTCTATGGATTGTTGAAGAATTTTAGAAAACATAAAGGGACACACTCAAATTAGATCAGTATGCTGTTTTGAATGATGTCTCCGCAATACATTTCTACTGAAATATACTGTCCAGTATATCGGTTACAGCATGTTTGATTTTGTTCTATTTGTTGTAAACAGGGTAATTGAAACATGCATTTATGACACATTAAAGATGGGGAGGGCCAAAAGAAATACTCCATTTAAAATACATTAATCCAGAGGTAAATAACAGTTGTTTACTTCAATGTATTATTTCAGTTGGGAACAAGACTCATAAGTACAGAGTAATGACAATGACACAAGCATTGTACATTCTCCCTAAACGACTGAAGTAGCTTGTCCTGGCTTAATGTATGGATAAAGAGATTAACAAAGTATCATAAACTAAACATGTCAATAAGGTAGCTTAAGCTGTGAACAAAAGAGTGCTACCCTAGCACAATGGAATGCTATGCTGTCATGGCAACCACACAAAGTTCACACACCTGCATGTGTATATAAATCATAATAATTCATTACAGTTGAATTATTAAGAATAATCTCAAAGTACATTAAATGAAAACATTAAAATGTAAGTACAAAAAAGCAAGATTGTCAACAAAAAATTTGGTTAGGCTTGTTTTAAATGAACCCAGAGACTGTGGTGACTTCAGGTGGTTTGGGAGGACATTTCAGAGGCTACGGGTGGACGAGCTAAATGCCTGATCACCCAAGGAGCAGTGTTTTGTCCTGGAGACTCGGAGGAGCTGACTGTTAATCTATCTGAGGGTGCCGTGAGGTTATGGAGAGATAGCAGTTCCTTGAGATATAAAGGGCACTGCCAGGATTGCTCTGGTAGGTCAATTGGAGGGTTTTGTATTAATATCCAAAACAAAACGAGAAGCCAGTGCAGAGATGTCAGAATTGGGGTGATATGGTTATGTAGCCGTACACTCATCAGGATCCTGGCAGTGTGACGAATGACGCTACAGGCTCAGAATGCAATGCACAAAGAAAAGTTTTAATAAATGAATACTTAGGCACACACAAAACACGACTTGGAGTGGTATAACAAATGGGAAACAAGGTAAATAACTGAGGCAGAGAGTGACCTGGGTTATGATCGAAGCAATACTCAGCAATGAATCAGTGACAAAGTACCTAAATAGTAGTGAAACTGTCCTTGTTGTGGTGCTGACGTGACAGGCAGCCCTGTTTTGGATATATTGGAGTTCCTGGAAATGTACCAGGTTCACGTTGAGGAGTGGATTGCCGTAGTCCAGCATTCTACACACTCAACATAGTTTTTTGATGTGGCTGTCAAAAGTCTGCAAGGAATCAATGTAAAAGATATTTGAGGAAATCTTTATGTGTAACATCAGCATAGCTGTGGAATGAGATTCCATGCCAACTGATGACAGGACCAAGAAGGAGCATATACAGGAAAAACAGGATCGGACCATGAACTGAAACTTGTGGCGCACCAGAGGTGACCTGATAGGTCTGGGATCTAGACCCACCTTGTGAGGTCTGAGAGGTATAAATGGGACCATCTCAGGGCTTGATCAGACAGTCCAGTGGTGTCCTGGAGAAGTTCTAGGAGGATGAAGCAGTCGACAAAGTCAAACGCAGCACTCCAGTCTAGGAGGATGAGGAGACACAGGAAGTCTGTATCAGCTGCCATCAGAAAGTCATTGGACTCTGAGAAGGGCTGTTTCAGTGCTATGGGCCTGGCGGAAACCTGACTGAAATTTCTCAGATAAGCTGGTTCTGATTGACATGGTCCTGAAGCTGTATTGCAAGCACTTTCTCCAGCATCTTGGAGAGGAAGGGCTGGTTGAAGATTGGCCTGTAATTGGCCATGAAATTGTGTGGTCCTGTTTACTCCAGCTCCTTAGCGATATGCAGTACATGTTAACAGTTTTACACCATAACTGTCTCTTGGCCTTGAAATTCTACTCACCATAATGCGTATGGATTATGGTCTAACAAAAATAGTTACACTCAATTTCCTGATTGACACTGATCGAATAATAAATGATAATTATTATTATTACATTCAACATTTCAACTTATATATAGTTGACACAGAACATGATCTCCCTGCAAAAGACTATCGGTCACATCCTGATGTGGTTCACCTGTTGTCTTGTCTCCACCCCCCACCAGGTGTTCCCGGTTCCCCATTGGCCCTCTGTGCACTTCATCCCTGTTCTCTGCTCTGGCAGATGCCAGATCATCTTTTCCTTGTTTCCAGTGTTTTCACATTACCCATAAAGTCTTTCTGCTTTCCTGGTTTTTTGATCTCCGTCTGTTATTCTTCGAACAAAGAGCCTGCCCACCCCAGTGTACCTCTGTCTTTCTGCTCTGTTGTCAATCTTCACGAACGAATGTATAACAAGATGTTACATTTCATACAATTATGAAAAGGAACACTGACAGCTAGTGTTAGGTTTGATGTGGAGTTTGGCCATGAAGTTGGAGTTAATTTTTGTGTTGATGTAGGGTATTTAGAAAGGAATTTAGAATGAGTTACACAAGTAGAGTAGAAAAAGGGGGTTACATTCTAAGGATATAATGTTCTTATTACCAACCTTCTTCCCAATAGAGCAGGATCATAGTCACAGATTTTCACATTAATTTAAAATGACCGTCTTTTAGAACTTTCATTCTGTGGCTGCATCAGTTCCACTAACTGACTCTGGAATTTTATTTCTCATTTTGTCTGTCATAGTTGAAGTGTACCTATTATGAAAATTACAGGCCTCTCTCATCTTTTTAAGTGGGAGAACTTGCACAATTGGTGGCTGACTAAATACTTTTCTGCCCCACTGTAGATAGTTGGCTGACTGACTCAACAAATGTAGAGGAAAACTCCGAAGCAACTTAATCTGTAAAGTTGTGAGATTACAATTGTTGTTTGCTGATAAGCTCCACCTGAAAGTAAAGTTGCTTTGAAAATGCCCAGACTCTTTGTTGTGTTAAACAAACATGATACCTTTCTTATAAAAATGTATTTGAAAATTGCTTTACTTTCTGTTAAGGTATTTGAGTTTATACATATTATTTTCGGTAATATTTGATGTGTGTCTTCTGGAAGAAATAAATGGTATTGTGACTATTTTTATTCATTTAACAAGGTAGATTTTTTAACATTCCATCATCTACCCATTTCAAACTACCCCTATTAATCTGTATCATGATAAAAAGCTCCCTTTTAAACACTGAATGAGTTTTTTTTATTAGCTTGCTTGAAAAACATTTAGTTTTAAGGTATATTATAATTGAGTTTCAGAGCTTGACTAAATGCTTAACTATTTAATAATTGAACAACTTTAAATAATTTGTGGATCGTCTTTATTTGGGCCGTTTGGTGTCATTAATTCTTCAGCACTTACCCATAATCAAGAAAAAAAACAAGCTTCATGAGTACATTTAAACTGTGTAAGTTCTTTGCCCATCTGGTCATGCAACTGGATGTTAGAGACTGCAATATTCTTTGAAATTATGTTCGTTCTGGAACATTCATTGTTTAGTTATATAGGATTCCTTCATAGGATGTTTGGTGTATCTCTAGACTTAACTCAGAATTACTGGTGCATGTTCATTCTGCCACTGTCAAATAATAGAAGGAACTAGTGTAGAAACGTAATATAAGGTGAATGTGTTTTTGTACAGCATTTCTGTGTTTCCTGTCACTGTGGTCTGCAGGGCACAGTAGAACAGTGAAGAGTCTGTCACTTTAGCTGAGGAGATCTCCAGCTCCACATGGGTCTTCTCTTTGTTCAGTTTAGCAGAGAAGCGAGGATCAAGAGAATTCCCTTTCACGAGTTCCCCAGTAAAGAGCAGGATGTTCAGAAGATATTGAGGAGCTGATCCTGGAGACTGTTTATACCACAGTAACGTGTCTTCTGAGGAGTATTTGCAGTAATGGTGAACCTTACTGCCTGCGTACACTTGAAGTTTGTTTGGCTCAATTGTCTTCTCAAAACTTTCTCCTGCAAATGTGAAGAGATTAATACTGACTCTAATGGTTTTATTATTATTACATTTTACTTTTGTAATAAAAAAAAATACAATACTTACTTGGGAGCATAATATAACTTACCTATTCCTGAGAAGAAAATGATTGACTAGATGAAAAACATGGCTGGAGATTAGCAGTAAAACTCATTAAATAGAGCTGAATACTACAAACAAAAGTACCCTGCAAGGTTTTCAATTGATCATATCAGTTCCTTAGCTAACAGGCTCCACCCCAAAGTACAGTTGTTTTGATGATGTTTCAGCAATAGAAAATATTCCCAATAATTTTTGTTGTTGTAAACAGTAAATATTTCATAATATGTTAATAATGTAATAAGAATTGGGGTGGAGTGTTATATGTTATAGCCTGTGGTATCCCTTTGTTCATGCAAACATATGCAAAAATAATCTGTTTATTTCACAATGAAATCGTACCCATTAAGAAGTTAGTGGGGCAAAAAAGTATTTAGCCAGCCAACATTTGTGCAAGTTCTCCCACTTAAAAAGATGAGAGAGGCCTGTAATTTTCACCATAGTTACACATGAGAGACAAAATGAGAAAAGAAAATCCAGAGAATCACATTGTAGGATTTGTAATGAATTTATTGGTAAATTCCTTGGTAAAATAAGTATTTGGTCACCTACAAACAAGCAAGATTTCTGTCTCTCACAGACCTGACACCTGTCCACAACCCTTAACAGTCACACTCCAAACGTCACTATAGCCAAGACCAAAGAGCTGTCAAAGGAAACCAGAAACAAAATTATAGACATGGACCAGGCTGGGAAGACTCAATCTGCAATAGGTAAGCAGCTTGGTTTGAAGAAATCAACTATGGGCAATAATAAGAAAATGTAAGACATAGAAGGCCACTGATAATCTCCCTCGAACCGTGGCTCCACGCAAGATCTCACCCCGTGGGGTCACAATGATCACAAGAACGGTGAACAAAAATCCCAGAACCACACGGCGGGACCTAGTGAATGACCTGCAGAGAGCTGGGACTAAAGTAACAAAGGCTACCATTGGTAACACACTACGCCGCCAGGGACTCAAATGTTGCAGTGCCAGACTTGTCCCCCTGCTTAAGCCAGTACATGTCCAGGCCCAGAAGAGGATTGGGAGAATGTCATATGGTCAGATAAAACCAAAATATAACTTTTTGGTAAAAACTCAACTCGTTGTGTTTGGATGAGAAAGAATGCTGAGTTGCATCCAAAGAAAACCATACCTACTGTGAAGCATGTGGGTGGAAACATCATGCTTTGGGGCTGTTTTTCTGCAAAGGGACCAGGACGACTTATCCTTGTAAAGGAAAGAATGAATGGGGCCAAAAACCACCTTCCATCAGCAAGGGCATTGAAGATGAAACTGGGACTGGGACTTTTAGCATGACAATGATCCCAAACAAACCACCCGGGCAACGAAGGAGTGGCTTCGTAAGAAGCATTTCAAGGTCCTGGAGTGACCTAGACAGTCACCAGATCTCAACCCCATACAAAATCTTTGGAGGGAGTTGAAAGTCCATGTTGCCTAGCGACAGCCTCAATACATCACTGCTCTAGAGGAGATCTGCATGGAGGAATGGGCCAAAATACCAGCAACAGTGTGTGAAAATCTTGTGAATACTGACAGAAAACGTTTGACCTCTGTCATTGCCAACAAAGGGTATATAACAAAGTATTGAGATTAACTTCTGTTATTGACCAAATTCTTATTTTCCACCATAACTTGCCAATAAATTCATTAAAAATCCTACAATGTGATTTTCTGGATTGGCCTATGATGAAAACTACAGGCCTCTCTCATTTCTTCACAATTGGTGGCTGACTAAAAACTTTTTTGCCCCACTGTAGATGAAGTAATCAATGTACTGTATATCATTTCTGCAGTGCATTATCCCATTACAATATTAAATATAATTCTGCATTTCAATAAAGTTACATAATGCAGTTCATATTGTGATTTCAATTCTATACTCAATTCTATTCTTCATGAAACATTCCCAAAAATGAGAAGACCTTATTATGGCTCATTTTCAGATTTATTTTGCCATATCACCAAAAACATTGTTTTAAATAATTTTTAGCTACTTCTCATCACCTTAGCAGAGTTTGTGTGGACCTGTTTCACACAACCTCTACACCAAATCATGGTCTCACTATGATGTCTGTATCAACAAATAAACACAATCAATATTCAATACTAATAAAGCATCTATACCAAACAGCATCTATGCCTGACTAACATTAATGTATAGACCACCCAATAATCTAAATTTGCCAGATTTTTCCTTATTTCCACTTTAAGGTAAGAAAACAGCTGACAAATTTGGCAGATCTTTGGGTGGTCAATGCCTCTAAATAATAGCTAGGTTAATGTTTCAGTCTTTTGGGCTGACTCCTGGTCTGAAATACTAAGCCACTGGCACACAGGAAGTCAGAAAATATGCAAATGAGGGCTACATCTCCAACAGACTGGACAGGTGTAACAGCAGTTTTTTCCAACCATAACCAGAGGAAAAACTCAGGAACACATGAGCAATATTCTATTGTTATATTTCCATGCAGTTTAAGACAGAATAAATAACCTTCAAACATGCTAGCTTAATCAGAGGAATCCCTTGAAGGGATTCTTACCAGCAAAAAAAATATCCAACTTTGGCCGGCACTCGTGCATCATTTGTGTCATTAATTATAGACCCATTACTACAACAGGTGAACTGATACTATGAAGACATATTCATTCATTCAATATAAACATTGTGACTCTAATTAATCCTATAATAGTGTGTGTAATTTCCTTTGTCACAGTAAGTTTCTGTGTATCACCAACCAATTGAATTAATATATATTGAATGAATATGTCTTAATTGTTCCGGTTAATCTGCTTAAACAAAACACTGCAATGCAGTTAGACAAGCCATTCAACTAACGTCACGGTTAAGAAATGGAATGGTCCCCTTTAGGGGTGTCTGTATTTTAAAAAGATTATTCCATGCATGAATATTGTAAATACATTTTATTATCTATGATAACAGGTAAGAATGATAAATAAAAAGTTTCGGCCTTCCTGACCTGATGTTTTTACCTTTTTGGGGGGGCCCAAGTCTTTATTAGGGGATTCAAATTCCCCCCCATAATTCGAGGAAGCCATTATCAAACATTCAACAGAAGTAGGGGGAAGATTGTACTTAAGATTCAATCAACACAAAAAGTAACATCAATCGAAGTGTTGACACAGATTTCACTTGGGATGCAAGAATTTGAAATAGTGTGGGGTTATTAAATTAGGCAACGCTTAAGGGACTGCCGAAATGTAACAAACATGTCCGAGCATGTAGCATGTCCAGCACCGAAACTTGTTGGAGAGTTTATCCCTTTTTGGCTGGGCCACTCAAATACATTCACAGACTTGTCTTTAGGTCACTCCAGTTTTGTATTGGATGGTTGTCCATCCCCATGTCTCCTTGTTAAACCACCTCTGAATGTTGTAACTCTGCCTCAGGAAGTATTGAAGAGGAGCTTGCACGAGGCTCTCTAGTGTCTGATATTACACTATCAAATCGTTTTTGTAAGGGGATGTATATCCTGTTGGCACCGTGGGCTTCAGAGCACAGTAGTACACAGCAGAGTCAGACAGCTGCAGTCTCTGGATCGTCAGGGGGACTGAGCTGATTGTGAAATTCATTTTGGAATCAAACCTTTTCTTGAACTCATCACTGTTGGACCCTTCTGAATATCGATCCCTTCTCAGTACATATTCAGGAGAATCCTTAGTAAATTGGATGTACCAGAAGAGATCAGGTGATGTAGTACTGGTAGTGTAGATACAGTGCAGTGTTACCAGTCCTCCTTCAATAGCAGTAACATGTCCACTCAGTTGTTTAACGGCCTCTTCACCTCTGCAATCTGAAAAAGAGTCATATTAGTTCATACATATCCATTGTATAATAATGTATAAGATTTGTATAGTAATTGGATGGACAATCCTTTCTAATATTTTACCAAAATAGCATGCAGCCAGAATAAGTAAAGTATTCTTAAACCAATGTTCCATTTTGATTATTGTATAGCGATAGAAAACAATGAGGTACTGTGGATCAGATATCTGAATCACTTTTGGGGTTCTGCAGTTGGGGTGGAGCCTACATATTCCTTAGTTTACTTGATCTGCTAAAGGTATTCATTGTGAAATACCACCTGGTTATTTCTGTTTAATATGCTAGCCTATGGGAGTATGGGAGTATAGTGTTATTTGTTATTCAACCCCTTTGTTGCAATGGTCATTAATATTCTAAACATAACCATAAACTGAATTGGGTCAATTGAATTTTAGAAATGGCTCGATGTAATTTTGTCTAAATTAGCCAACTATACAGAAGTAGTAGGCTATTTACTAGAAAACAATGTTGCCATCATTATTTTTATAAATTTTCTTTGACAGATAGCATTGATGTCTTTAGCTGGCCAAGTCAGTCAAGAATACCTAGTGATGTTGACTTTAGTTTGATAATTTTGGGTGGAATCACCTCAATATCCAATAGCTAGTTAACATTCTGCTTGCGACATACACATTATTATTCAAGTCTTATATTCCAATTATTTGCCTGCATTAAAAATTGTATAATGTTTTCAAGCCTTAGTCAGCTTCCACTGAGTATACATGGAGTAAATTGCCCGAAATCAGCCCCGAAAATGAATGTTCAAAACAGTAGTTGACTAATTGCAATCCATAATAAATCTTCACTGACACCTACTGCCAGTAACTGGTAACGTTCTCTTGACAATAAGCAATTTCAATGGTTCACCTTGTTGGGCAGAATTTTAAACACTAGATGGAACTATTGTATCTTTAGTTTATGTTGAAAACATACCTGTGGAGGTTTGTCTATAGGAGGAACACAAACGTGAATGAACATGTCTGAACATGATGAACAGGAAGAAACAATGGATTCATTACCTGGCTGTCAATGAACATTTTTAACCCTTAAACCATGATGACTTTACAGTAAATCAATCAAGACTTCAGCAGGACATTAGCTCAGCTGAGAGCAGGTGGATGAGAAAGAACAAAATTGATTTCTAATAACATTTGTAACATGGTGCTTAATTTGACGATGAGTGAAGCTGGGCTGAGAATAGAGCCAACCCTGAGCCGTTTCACGTTTGGACCAATTGTCAGAACTTTTAGAGTGGAAAATTGGGAAGATGAGAAGCTCTCACTTGCATTTTCCTTCCTTCTGCCTCCATCTTTGCTCTAGCAAACATTTTGAACCTCTGGAGAACCTTTATCCTTGATAATTGTACTGTAATTGTGATTCACTGTTTAGATATTCAGTTCATTTGTTACATAAATTAACTGACTTATTGGAATGAATCAGAAATGGGTAAAAATCTCATTTCTTTAATTGGACGTCCTACAGAGATTTGCGGAACAAAACGTATACAAGGTACTGACACCCCTCAGGAGAGAGCCGCTATGCTCCAATCTATCACTCCCCTAAAAGCAAACAACCTCAACAGTGATACCTGGGACCGTATACAGACTGCCCACATTTTGGCCATGGCAGACTGCATAGCTATTGAGGGACAAGCCCCGCTGGGTTACATTGCCCAAGTACAACAAATTGCGCTGAATTTTAATAAACCTAAAGACATACTTGATCATCAATGTAGTTATGCAGATATAGCATGTAAAGGTTATTATTAGTTCTTGCACTATTAACTTATCTGCTTTGTCAACACAGTGCCAAAGCCCTACTAAATCAGTATCCACGTTAGCTGATAGATCCATGGCAATGCCCTTGCTTCTCATCATCAACACAGGGTTGCTATGTTCTTGTTTGTCCTTGTTGTTCTTTACTGTATTCATTACCATGGGGAAACCATGTCTGTCTACTCTCATTCAGGGTTTGTGCTTTATTAGACTGCCCCATTAAAGTTGACTTTCAAGTTAATGGCATTAGGCATCAGGAGCTTTGGTTTGTGGGGGAGTATTTTCCTCTTCGTCAAGTTAAAATAGCATACTATATATAATCGAAAGATGTTCCTGGTATGTGATGTGACCAGAGTTCTCTGATCTAAATATCTGACATATGATATCAAATTGTGGTTTAATGTAAAAAAATATCACAAAACACACAACAAAGCATTTTGGTCTGTAGGTTTTCGTACAGCCTCCTATATACTTTGTATCACTGTGATCCATGAGAACACAGTAGTAGAGAGCTGTGTCTGACAGGGTTAGATTTTGGATGACCAGTTCAGTTGATTTAGAAGATGTCGTGCATTCAAATCTCTTATCAGGGATAAGTTCAGAACTCCAAGACTTGGCTTCTTTACACAGTATAAACTGAGGTGCCTGTTACCAGTAAGGTCTAAATGTTTTACTCCTTGTATAATAATTGCAGCTCAGAATCACAGACTGTCTCTCTGTACCGATCATTTCAAGCTTTTCAGGAGTAATGTCTTCTGCAGCAGTCACTCCTATTAAGAAAAAACGAATAAATAAACTGTGGGTTAAATATTACCATAAAGACTTAATTAACAAAGAAAAGGGAAAATCTTCTCAGACATGCTGAATATCTAATTTTTAGTGCTAAAATATGTAAAGAAAAGAGTTAAGTCATGTTTACCTGAGGCTATAAGAGCCAGTATCAGATAGTTCTCCATATGAAACATA
Source organism: Esox niger (assembly GCA_016801105.1). NCBI lineage: Eukaryota > Metazoa > Chordata > Actinopteri > Esociformes > Esocidae > Esox > Esox niger. Next base: position 5,104 of record JACXGJ010007516.1, on the reverse strand, counting down.
GAAATACTTGATCTGATTTCTGTCTACTGATACTGTATTATGTTGCTAAAGTGCTAGTTAAGCAAATTCTGCAGGATAAAAGGGGAGGTTCCTTTACAAGACACGAAGTAGCCGGTTTACAGGTTATGTAAATGTATGAGGTTGGTGGTTGTAGGTGACATAGTATACATTCCTGCATGAGGACTCTATCTGCTGGTGGCCTTAAGGAACAGCAGCACATTGTGCACACGTCACCACTCCCAACTGATTAGGAAGAGCTGTCAGGATACAATATGGTATCTGTCCATAAATGGATTTCCAGAGACCATACAGACCAGAGAAAGGACAGTTACAGACCCCCAGCTGTGACCTAGAAAAATGGAAAGGTGTTGTCTTAGTCTGGATTTTTATGAATTCTTGCTGATTCCGTTGCTTGGTTTTATGTCTGTGTTGCAGAAAATGTCATGTGTAAACTAATGGTGTAATTGCCTATAGGCTTCTTGATGTTTTCTGTACATAGATTTGTACTGTGACTGTATCTCTATGTTTTGCAAGGACTCTTTCAACTTCCTGTAATGAGTCCAACAGTCTGTTTATTAATAAGAGATTTTCATGCTGATTATTGCACTTGCTAGTTTGACAGAACAGGTTTGTTCCCTAATCAGATGTTGTTTTACATTCAACTGGCCTTAGTAAATATGCTACAGGTAAGCCCCAGCAAACATCTTCTGTGGATCATATGTGCTGGGTATTTTCCAGCATTTAAGTGGATGATTCTGCTGTCAGTAAAGACACAGAACTGGTAAGCACTCTGACTGAAGAACCAATAATGCCTAGATTAAATACATGTTTTATCAGCACTTCCGGGTTTTCTGATGCAGAGTACATCAAGTGTCAACACTCAGGAAGTTAAAGTAATATACCTTAACCAAACTAACACTCAGGAAGTTAAAGTAATATACCTTAACCAAACTAACACTCAGGAAGTTAAAGTAATATACCTTAACCAAACTAACACTCAGGAAGTTAAAGTAATATACCTTAGCCAAACTAAAACCTGCAACATAAGTATTCTTACATTTAAAATAATTAATGCATAGAGACAAATTAGAATTTGAGTGTTTTGCAGTAAGAGATGATTTATGTTGGCTTTACGAATCAAGCATTTTAAATTGAATCTGCAATGATACCTTTTGGAATGCAAGCAATTTTAAAACTTCTCTTTGCTGAGCAGATTTATGAACATTTGATATGTATTTTTTATATCTAGGGTCGTGGAGTGTCATTGTCATTTGTGTTTTTTAGATCTAGTGTTTTGGAGGGTCATATCCTTTGCTTTTCTATATGCAGTGTTGTTTAGGGTTTTCTGAGGGTCATGTCATTTGTAAACGTTATTGATGTCCAGGTTCAGTGGGTGTTTAGGATGTGGTGTCAGACAGAAAAGTTAGCCCGGTACTAAAGGTATGCCTAAGAAACGAACCTACTGCTTTGGTCCAATTTAATTTACTTTGTGAGCACCACTAGCCTTTAGCTGGAAACAAGGTTTGCTATTAGACAGTTGCACAAAAAATTGTGCATAAGTTTGGTGTTATTTTCACTCTTCCAAAACTTCTCTAGCTGTGGGTCTCTAAGACTTTTTGTTGTGGTAGGCAATTGACAGTAGAAACATTAACAAAGAATCGGAAATCAGTACTATTTAGTAATGGAAGCATGATTATAAATTCCCTCCGTCCTACTGAATGGACAGGGCCTGAGTCATTTGTGGCAATAATTCAGCTGTTTCATTCTAGTTTAAAAAAGGAAACTAATGTAATATAATGTACCCAATGCTGCTTGTGACCCAGACCAAATCACTTAAAGGTCTTCAGTTGCCTGCTTGTATTGTCTATTCTGGTGTGTTCCTCTAATAAGTGACATACAAGGATTTAATACAGGACAAAGTAAGTGAGCAGGTCTATTTTCTGTCAAATGATCTCAGAATGAATTAATTGTATGTATGCGAAGTATTTTCAAGGTCTTTAGCAGAATATGAATACACATCAAATATACTGAATGTAAATGACTGGTCAAATCTAAATTAGGACAGGTGCAACAATGAGTAATAATCTGGAGAATCAATGGAAGAATGTATTACTATTTGGATATTTAAAATGTATGGGTAACACAGAGGTCATAGAAAAAAACGTAACACTTTTTGATATTTGATCCACACACCTGCACATTCTTGGAACTAATGAAAGGAGAGCCATGTTATCTTTCTCATCATGTTTTCTGTTTATCCAGGATGGTAATGTCTGCAAATGGAAATGTCAATACAGTTTGACTACTCGCCTGTTATATGTTGTGGTGCTCTGCCCCTTAGAGGGCTTTTCTCCTATTGGTTTAGGCTGCCCTATCCGCATCCATTACTGAAAATGACTCTACTATCAGGGGATACGCCACAGCGATTTTTGCTTGTCATGAAGGCTTTGCTGGTAACACTGTTTTCAGTCATCCGTTGATTTGTCGTTTCCTTTTGAGCATGCGTCGAAAAATGCAGCGTAGTCGTCTTGCGCAAAAACGTTGGAAAACGTGCTCAAAGGGGATCAAAAATGTGGGGGATTCTCCACCCTCCACCGAGAGCGAGGCTGTGGTCCCCGAGCTCGTAAACTTTGGCCAAGATCGGACCGGCGGTCAGGTTTAAAAGAGAAAAACAGATTGACGTACATTTGCCCAGTATTCCGGCATTGGGTCAGTATGATTGCCTGCCTCCTGGTGGAATTTTCCAAATTTGCCGATTTTGCCGCTTTAAAAAATTCAGGGGCCTCAGCGACACACCGCTTCGACTTTGGCGGACGGGAGACCGTTTCTCCAGCCCCTCGCCCGTGACCTAATTTTAAGAGAAAACGAGTGGGGGCTTATGGCTTGTACGGGAGGCCGCATTTTTTCCTCACCTTTTCCGTGGCTCCTGCTGAAAGGGTTTTAATGTAGGTATTATTAGTCAAGGGTGATAGAACTACAAACCTTTCTTCCTCCTTCCCATGGCTGTGAGGAGGAGCGACAAGGCGAGGTAAACTACTAGGAGCTACAAGTGCTGGTCATATAATCAGAATATCATCAAAAAGATGATTTATTTAAGTAATTCCATTCAAAAAATTAAAACTTGCATAATGTATACAGTCATTCCACACAGACTGATATATTTCAAGTGTTCATTCCTTTTCATTTTGATGATTATAACTGAAAACTTATGAAAACCCTAAAATCTGTATCTAAAGTAGAGTGAGGTCTTCAGAACTGACATCTGAAAAGAGAATGGTTTTAATACACATACCGGAAATTTGATTTAAATCAAATGGACAAGAATTACCTTTCTGTATTGTATACATACCCATGATTTGGTTTTGGAATAATGCAAAAAACAGCAACAACAAGTTTGATGATTAAAGCCTAACTGACAGGAAGTCTCTCATCTTTTCAGACCCTCTACCATAAGTCCCTCCTTAACATACTCTAGATTGGTTACGTATGTATGACATACAGGATGTCTGTTTCTTCACATGGTTCTTGACAGGTGTCTGGAGTTCCTGCCAACATGGGCACCATGCCACAGAAATGCAGAGTTTAATTCATTTCAATCGAGATCTTCATAATAAGAGATCATGGAGATTTGTGTTATGTATAATTTGTAACTGTCAGTCTGTAGCTGTAATTGTTCAGGATCAAGCACTGCAGCATAATCTTGATTAACCCAGAATTAAAGTCTTGCTCCATAGAATTCAGAGGGGATATGTTTTAACAGATGGGATCAGACCCGTTTCTGAAAAGAGGTCTTCTTAAGTGAACCATGTTTATATTAAAGTGGGGAGTAAATGAGTGTGGATGTCCAGTATGAGTGTTGAGGTGTTACACAGTATATGGTGTTCAGCCTTTATTTTACTGGCCAGTATCATGACCCATTTTTCTTTCATTTAAGAGTTTCTTTCCTCATTACACCCTAATCTATTTTGCTCAAGTATTTATATATATGAATGGGAGTGTACGATTTCATTGTCTTATTGTTTTGTTCCATATGTTTCCTCCCTCTGTCCTCTATACAGGTGATGAGCTGAACCTGTAATAGAGGGGAAAGGTTTATATTCGGGTGTTGTGCGGTAGTCTCCTGGGTTCCATGTTGCAATTGGTGTCTCCGAGGTAAAGCCGTTCTAACGACCGCTTTTTCCAACCGGTATATGCATGTATAAAAGATATATAATTAAACCTCAATTCATGCTTTGAATGATGGTCCAGATTTTTTCTATTTAGTCCAGTCAACAGAACAAGGAGCTAAACATTATCACAATGTTTATTCCCCTCAGAAAATTCAAACCAAGGCATTTGAATTTGGGATTTGTAACTTCGATCTTAATTATGCGGCCCCTCTTGAAACTGACATGATATGTAGGTTGAAAGGTTTTTGTACAGTGTGTCTGGGTTTCCAGTCACTGTGGGCCTCACAGCACAGTAGTAAAGAGCAGAGTCTGTCACTTCAACTGAGGAGATCTTCAGATCCACACGTTTGGCATTTTGATCATGTGCTATTGTGATCCTTGGTGTTTTTGCAGGCATATGTTCCATAATCAGTAAATCCGGAGATGATTTTGGATATTGTCGATACCATTGAGGAGTGACTCCGGAGGTGTAGTTGCAAGAAAGTTGAACTCTGTCCTTTTCTGAAGCCAGTTGTACATCAGTGTAGGGTGTAATTACCTGTTCTGAACTAAGACCTGAAAAACAAAACATCAAAAATAGATACATTTAATTTCATATGCAGATGAGAATATGTTTACAATGATTAACACATATCCACATGTCTTATGAAGGCTTTATAATACTATTTTATCAACATGCACTTCAACATAATGTTATTTAGATTCAGTGAAAATATAAAGACTTACCAATGAACTGAAAGAAGATTAAAAGTGAACAAAACCACATTTTAGATGACTGGATGTTAAGCAAAAGCACCTGCTGTTGACTAAAAACTCAGCATCAACTGATAGTTTCCATCCTTGTATTATCATGTCTTATCATGAGGATACAGAGTCAATTCAAAGTTCATACTCTAGCTCCTCCTGTTGACAATGTTGAATAATACAAAGCTGTT
>JACXGJ010007515.1:0-30270 GCA_016801105.1 Esox niger | reverse complement strand
TGTGTGTGTGTGTGTGTGTCTCTGTGTGTGTGTGTGTGTGTGTGTGTGTGTGTGTAATCACAAACAGTGGGTATCCCTACCATAAAGTGGTGTGGAGCAGAAGGGGACTACAACGTGATGGTCATGGAGCTGCTGGGACCCAGTCTGGAGGACCTGTTCAACTTCTGCTCCCGCAAGTTCAGCCTTAAGACTGTCCTGCTACTGGCTGACCAGATGGTGAGACAACTAGTTTAAACTGGTGCCAATCAGCGCCATTGCATTCTCAGCTTTAATGCCAGCTATTATTGACATTGACATGTGCTTTGGGATTTTGTTGCCACTATGTGCCAACTAATTTGCAGAGCAAATCCCCTGGCAGCAGGTCATTTGCAAATATGTTCTAACATACTGTAAGTGCTCTTATATAAGTGAAAATATCCCTTTTTCCATTTCCTTTTCAGATCAGCCGTATTGAGTACATCCACTCTAAGAACTTCATTCACAGAGACGTGAAGCCGGACAACTTCCTGATGGGCCTGGGCAAAAAGGGCAACCTGGTGTACATCATCGACTTTGGCCTGGCCAAGAAGTACCGCGACGCCCGCACACACCAGCACATCCCCTACCGCGAAAACAAGAACCTGACCGGAACCGCACGCTACGCCTCCATCAACACTCACCTGGGAATAGGTAGGTTACACACACACACACACACACACACACACACACACACACAGTCTTCATTATTCTTAGCACTTCAAAGTCTCAAATGTTTTGATTGCCAGTTATTAGACACATGAGACATGTGAATGGAAACCAGAATATTACCACATGACCACGGCTCTGCATGTGTTTTCATCTCCACTCAGGACAAACCTATTTTCTTTACCCTTAACCTAACTTTAATGACATATCCTAATCATAACCCAGCAAAAGTATTTTGAATAGGCAGGACCTGTTTTATGTTGTCATGTAAAGTCAGGACATTTGTGTATTCTGTTTTTTCAAAAGTAGGGAAGCAAGTGTATGTGTATACACACAAATATGCCAAAACCCAATATATTTTGAAGCATTCCTGTTCCCTCTACAGAGCAGTCTCGTCGTGACGACCTGGAGTCTCTAGGTTATGTCCTGATGTACTTCAACCTGGGCTCTCTGCCTTGGCAGGGCCTCAAGGCCGCCACCAAGAGACAGAAGTACGAACGGATAAGCGAGAAGAAAATGTCCACCCCCATCGAGGTGCTCTGCAAGGGCTACCCCTGTGAGTACACTGACTCCTCCTACACAGGGCCAGAACAGTGTTGGAGTGCTTTTTGTCCATTCGCCTTTGTGTATGCATCTTGCACCTTCAGAAGCCGCTGTGCGATCCTGTCATATCAGTTGTATATAAGTATTCTAACACCTTTCTCCCCCATAGCGGAGTTTGCGACATACTTGAACTTCTGCCGCTCTCTGCGGTTTGACGACAAGCCAGACTACTCGTACCTGAGACAGCTGTTCAGAAACCTGTTCCACAGACAGGGCTTTTCATATGACTACGTCTTTGATTGGAACATGCTCAAGTTTGTGAGTACTACCTCTAATATTAGAATAACAGTCTGTTAGACAAACCTTATTAAGTTGTAAGGTGATAATCCAACCGTTCCCTCAGCGACAGTTTTCTGATCTGGTCTACATTTCTATCCTTCTGACTGCCCCTAATTCCAAGGGGGCCAACCGGGCTGCGGAGGAGGCGGAGCGGGAGCGCAGGGACAGAGAGGATAGGCTGAGACCTGGCAGGAACCCCGGGGCCAGGGGATCCCCTGCCGCCTCAGGACGACCCCGCGGAACACAGGATGGGGCTCCTCCTACACCCCTTACACCCACCTCCCACACAGGTACACACACACACACACACACACACACACACAAACAGGTACATGCACTAGTGCGTGCGCACATGCGTGCAAAAACACAAACACACAGGTCCACATGTACACCCTTCTCACTTGCAGCGTCTTGACTGTCCCTTGTCCTTGTCAGGGAGCAGATGATTTATTCCTCCCATCTCTTGTGTAGCCAACGTGTATCCACGGCCGGCGTCCGGTATGGAGAGGGAGAGGAAAGTCAGCATGCGGCTTCACCGGGGAGCTCCTGTCAACGTTTCCTCGTCCGACCTGACGGGACACCAGGAAACCTCCCGCATGTCCACCTCACAGGTACATGCTCGCCCCGCCCCCAGCACCAGCCCCTCAGCCATCACCAGATGATCCCTGACCTCGTGCAGCAACCTGTCATCATGACACCCTCCAGTGGATCACAGAACCAATAAAGTTCTCTGTAGTCAGAGCCTGAGTTGGGATGTCTCTTGACTGTTTGGGTATTAATAAGGTGGACTGTAAGGCTGAAACTTCAACTAGTGAAGGACTCTAGCTTTAGCCGGTCAAAACGAGACAAAGGGGTGGAGGCACAGAAGGAAACCCACCTGCCGCATTGAGAATTTGAGAAGAAACCCTGAGACCAAGCGCCCACTCTCCTTTAGCAACGTTATTAACTGGCCAGTCTCTTAACATTTTCATCAGGTGGTCATGGGAGTTGTTGCTTTTCTTCAGCACTCCCAGGGTGTTGGTGTGACTGTAAGGATGCTATACTGTAGATCAAGTTGTCTTACTTCACATACAGCCTTCTCTCTCCCTCCCTACCTTCCACCCCCAACCTCAGAATAGCATTCCCTTCGATCAACACGCCAAGTAGAGGCCCAGCACGTCCTCGTATGATGGCCCGATGGCCACACCGGGTGAGTCCCGCTCCGGCTGGTGCTGGGTCCGAAAGCACCAGGAATGCACACCACTACGTCTAGAGGGTCGCATTGTCTGTCTGAAATACTCTCATGCTCTGAGATTTGCTATGAAAATGAGACATCTGACCAGTTTGTGAGCCTGGTTTCTCAGACACCGCAGCCCTTGAGATCTGTAGTGGGGCATTCTAGTTACAGCCCCTATGCCAGTCTTTCCCCTTATTCCTGGCTGTACCTCCACCTAGCTCTGCCACCAGTCCCCTATCTGCAGCTTGTGGCTTGTTGAACTGGGAGATGCCTGGCTGAAGTTGTGAATGCATGTGACTGCATTGATTCCTATCCTGCCCCTAACCACCAGTCTTACCCGTTTTTTGTGTTTGTGTATTGAGCTAAATCTGTCCCGCATTGACCACGTCAATTCCTCCCCGACATCTAAACCCAGTTTACTTCACAACCTCAACCACCTGCATGGGTTTGAAGAGCTGATCTTTGATGTCACATAACTAATGTAGTCTTTTTTATGACACCGAAGTGGCATAGAGGGGAAAAGTTCTCAGAATCTCGTTGGGCAGCATTCCTTAATGGAAGCTTCGCACATGTGCATGTAATCCCTTTGCATGTCTTCTAACAGAAGCCTGTTAGAACAACCAAATAACACTGGTGACCTGCATTAGTACTGCTAGATTATCCGAGGATTTCATTCAAATGTAGGCTAAATGAACAATTCCCAGGATCAAATTGATTATTTGTTACAGAAATACCAACCACCCAGTTTTAACTTGGTGCCAATGTGTATGCCGTGGCATTAGCCAGGGGCTGGCAAAATGTGCCTAACAAACACGGTAAAACGGTATGCTTAAATGCTATTGTGTTTTTGCCAAAACCTAATTTCATTTTAATAAGGAATGAGTGACAAATTAGTTTTTCCTGAATAAAATCTTGATATAGCAGTTAAATTAGTATTATAAAACAGCAGTCAAAAACAATTATTATGAACCCCAATTCCAGAAAGATAAAACTGTTAGGAACACATACAATGCCTTCTGAAAATATTCAGACCCATCAGTTTCTTCATGTTTTGATGGGATATAGACTTCATAATTGATCTATTGTTTTGTGTCTATGCACAATACTCGATAATGACAAAGTGAAAACACGTTTTAGAAATGTTTGTCCATTATTGGAAATAAGCGAAACCATCTTGTGTACCTAAGTATTCAGATCCTTTATTTGGTCCTTGGTAGAATAGTTTTTGGCAGAAATCACTGCTGTGCGTCTTCTTGGGTATACCTCTACAAGCTGTGCACACCCGGATTTGGGGAGTTTCTCCAGTTCATCCTTGTAGATCTGGGCTTTGGCTAAACCACTCAAGGAGTTTTACATGCATGTCCCAAAGCCACTCCAGTGTTGTCCTGCTATCATCAACCTGCAGTCTCAGGTCCTGAGCACTCTGGACCAAGTTTTCTTCAAGGATCTCTATTTTCCTCTGTATTTTTCTGCATCCTTTCCATTGATAAGCATGCCCATAGCATGATGTTCCAACCAGGTAATGGACAGTATTTTGTTTTTGTAGGGCTTTGCATTCAGGCCTAATGGTTAGATTTTTGTGCTCATCAGACCCTACAAAGCATTCCATTTGCTTTTGACTTACGAGTGGCATTCATCCAGCCACTACCATAAAGGCCTGACGGATTGAGTGCTTTCTGACAATTTCTCCCAATTCTCCAGAGAAACTCTGAAGATCTGTTAGTGGGGTTCTTGGTACCTGCATTACCAAGGTACCACTGGATTTTTGGTACCTCCATGACCAAGTCCCTTTCCCAGTAACTTGTAGTTTGCCTGGATGGATATGGAGTTGGTGGTACCACACTTCTCCCATTTTACAACGATGGACCCCATTGTGCTCCTTGGAACTGTAAGCAGTTTCATAACCTGTCCCAGATCTATTCCTCAATACAAATCTTTGAGGTATATGGCTAGTTCCTTAAACTTAACTCGATTTTTGCTTTGACATACACTGTGAAGTTTGGGACCTTTTTTAGAAAGGTGTAGCCTTCTAAAACAATTAAATTAATACTTTTCAATAAATGTACCCGTTTTTTGTTTTGTCATTATGGGGTCTTTTGTGTGATTGAGGGCAAAATGTTAATTAATCATTCTCTAACACAACACGATATGGAGAAAGTGTGGTCAAAACACTTTCCGGAGAAATTGCATGTGTTCATTGGAAAAGATTTGATTGGCCTGATCACTAAATCAAACTGTTAGAATGAAAGACAGACACATTGTCAGTTTTTATAGAAATTTGTGGTGGGGTTGGTGCAGATATTTTATTTCCCTCCTGTATTGTTTAGTTGTGTGGGTAACTGACAGTGTATAAATTCTTCAAATCGTTTTGGCTGGGTGACACTGCCTTTTTCCTGGTATGTTTGACAGTGTGTGGCATGACTAGAGGGACAATTGGCATGTTGGCTGACATTAAGTAAATAAGGCATGCACATCAAGGGGGCATTAAGACTTGTGATTTTAAACGCTAAATGTCAATAGCATAATTCACAAGGAACTATCCTGGTTTATCAGTCTTGAAGCAGCTCGTAACATATTCCTTGTCTTATTTTTAGGTCTTCTGACTTAGTGCAAAAATGTTATGAGCTTTGGTAACTGTGTTTATTTGAGACAGTAAGTGATCATTTTGCTAATCTGACCCAATCCAGGATGTATTCGTGCAAACCGGACCGTGTCCTTAAAACCCTCTCCCTCTGCTTTTACTGCTGCTTCATGCTGCATGGATATTATAATGATTTCTTGACAAGACTTAGGCCCTCCGACTAAGGTCATGTTATTACTGCCCATTACTGCTTGACCGCATCTCCCCCTTAGCAGATGTGCTGCTGCTACTTAGAGATCTGACACAATTGTTATGCCTTAATGCATGACAGGTTTTAAAGCTAACGAGGAGCATTCTGACATGGCACGTCTGTTACATCTAAATGCGATGTTAGAAATGGAGTGTAATTCACATGTAGTTTACTAATGAAAAGATTACATGTGAAGAAGCTGGAGTAGTCACCTCTGCCTGCTGTAAAGGTACGTAAGTACATAACTTGACACCCTCTCTGTTTAAACCCCTCAGATGGTGCCTGGCATGATCCCTGGTGGCCTCCACTCTGCTGCGCCTCAATGAGACGAACACACAATGCAGAGCAGAGGATTGCACCAAGCCTGGCTCGACCAATCAATCAGCAGCTCACTAGCTACTACAGAAAAAAAAGACCACCCCTTCTCTCCTGGCCTGGCAGAATGTTTTTTTTCTCACTATGTCCCTTTCTCGTTCTATATATATATATGTCTATAGACCATATCGGCGTCCTTCTCCAGGAGACATTTTGAAAGCCTGTGCTGAGACTGATCTTCACAGCCATGTCATAATGACCTCTTCAGTACTGAAATGACAAATGGAAACCGTGACCAACAGTTATCTCCATAGTTATGACTCCTAATCAAGCAGCACTTTGTCAGACACATTCTACTCCCACTGTACATTGCTTCATAGCCCTGATCGATGAATGTTGTTTGTTTTTCAGTATAAAAAGAGCTGATTGATGATGGCTCTGTTTTAAATGCATAGTTTTGGGTGTACTGCTTTATTTTATTACTGCAGATGTTGCTCTTTGACCACCAGCTGGTGTTTGTTTTCCATTGTTTTCACGACTTATTGGTAACTAGCCATTTGTAATAAATACTAATTGCATGTTTTAAAACGGGCCCTCCCCTGATATGTATAGTGTCAGGTTTGAACAACCAGAAACCACATGAACATTTGAAATCCTCTTTCTGAATCACTGGATGGATTTCTGTGTGAAGTCCATTAGTTTTTTCTTCCAACCTATACAGTCTTATTGACTGCTGTACAGATTTACATTTTCATTCCCTGTAATTTGTATTATTTCTACAATGTGTAATACCTGTAATATAGATGTGTAAATGTTTCTGCTTTTTTGTTACCTTTTTGGGTGAATTTGGGTTGGGTTTCTTACATTGGCTCACTCTGTTTTAAAAGTATGACATCACTGTTCTACAACCGGTCTGGTCCAGAATCATTGTTCCTGCCAAGTTTCTTGTAGTGTCTGTTTGTACCCACTCGCCATGGATGAAGTGCAGGATCATTTTAGGTGTGCCTTAAGCACATGCTCGCAGAGACCTTTACCACTGTCTGTTTAACTGGCTGCCATTTTAAACTTTTATTGAATGTAAACTTTTTATAGGAGACTCCTTTCTGGCTCTATAATGTGAAGACTGGTGTTACCATTCCATATCTTCAGAAGCTAAATGGTCTTGCACTGATAGTTAAAAGCTGCAGCACGTGCACTTGAAATCAGTCCCCAGGGGTGTATTTAGCAGAACAGTTTTGAAATATTCAGATTACCTATTTCCATGTACAACATCCTCTTTGACAAGCAGAAATGGGTGTCTGTCTGTGCCATGTCTAGCAGCCACATTCAAATTTTGACTACTGAACATGGCCCTGATCTATGAAATGATACTCTTGTATCTTGTCATTGGTATTCAAGTTAAAACGTTGATAATCTTTAGCAAAGTGTGGAGCAACAAATTAGGGTATTCAACTCTGTCAACGAAATAAGACTTAAAGGTGAATCATTGCTCAGGCCTATATGACTGTTTTTAATCCAGGCCTGGGTCCTGGCAAGTCATTTTATTCTCTGGTTTGACCCATGGTCAGGTTGTTGATTAGACTCACCCTCCTATGCTGGGTAATATGTTGTATTTGCCCCTGTATTTCTGTACTAAATAAATGAAGTACTTGTACTCTTTCTTGGTATTATTGAGTGTAGTCAAATGTATTTGTATGCAATGGGACTTTCAACCAGGATTGGCCACTATCATCAGTCTTTGTAAACCATCAATATGTAGAAAATGTATCTGCACATTGGATCTCAAATGCAATTATTCACCGCCCTGACATCTGTCATCATTGCACTAACTCTATGATAGTATGCACCAGATTGTGAAATTGTGTAGAGAATTAAGTCAATTTGGTATTTAAAAACCAATCCAAATTATAAATATCCTGGACACATTCTTCGTTTCTTATCATGCCATCACTGATAGCACTCATTTTCCAAATAGGCTTTTATCTCAAAGAGAACTGAATCTGGGTTTGACCCGGATTTCTGAAAGTGGCTCAGGCCAAGAACTATGTGATAGGACAGCATCCTCTGTGAATATGTATAGAATTGTAGCAATATGTAGTTTCCATTGTCCTGTATGTCACATACTTCATCTGCCAGGGTTGGTTCCATAGAAGTGGGTAATGATGGCTAAGTCAATAATGCCAGCTAGTTTAGCACATTAGTATTCATACCAAAATAGCTGCCAATCTAGTGGTAAACCTTGGCAACAGGTCCATATTTTTTTAATCTTATTATAGAAAAATTGCCAACTTAATATTTTTACATAACATTCTTGCTCCTATTTTTCTCATGAATGTTTGATTGTTATTTCGTAGTGGCACTTACTTTAAAAGCCCAAAAGAAATGAACCAATAGACCACTTCAACTACAATAAGTCTGCTGAATGATCCAAACTATGAACATAAATTAGGTCTTGTGGACATAGAAAATCAAGTCTGGTCTGACCTGACTAAAACAGACATCTTTGATTAATTCATAGATGTCTGAGCAGGACCAAAACAAAGACCTCAAAACAATGTCAGTATCGGTGAGGAGCATCTAAAAAGTCTTTATTTAGCTTTAAAATAACCCTATACATTTTTTTCCACAGTACCGTGACAACAAAAACCTGTAGTAAAGAAATACATATTGAATCTATCTACAGGTAACTTGTACATTCATCAGCTACACAGCAGAGGGTGCTCACAGACAGTTGTGGTGGTAGCTTTAAGCACAGCAACAGAATTCAGAAATCACCTCCCCAAAGGAAAATATTGCACACAGACAAAATATGCATAAATACAGATACAGAATGCCAACACACACACAAAACTGGATGTAATGATAGTGACTACACAGTTCAAGTGTCTGGCTGGAATAAATGGTAAAATTGCAACATTGGTATTTCTATACACCGTATGTTAATTTTATAGAATACTCTAAAGCCAATGTCTCAGGTTTAAGGCACTAAAAATAGGTATTCCTACATATTACATACATTACACTAGTGTGTTGTGCAGTCATTCCATATGTCATCAGCTAAGAGGTATTAATGTTCAGATGTAGAAATATTGACAGTGTTGCAAGGGTTTGGTTAATGTAGGATTAGTCCCAAATGCAATATTTGCATACTCCCAAGTATTTGTATAGTCCCTTTCTATAGATTAGCCAACCTTCTTAAAATAGCAAAAATATTAAATAAGCCCATCTCCATTCCAATATTGTTCATTATACAAACAAATAGTCCTTTTGGAAGACAAACATTGAAAGGTCTAATAAGAAAATATTAAAAAGGCACAAGAAGCAATTGATATGTTTAACCTAGCAGTGCATGGTGTAAAATACTTTGGAAAGGATTGTGTGTGTGTGTGTGTGTGTGTGTGTGTGTGTGTGTGTGTGTGTGTGTGTGTGTGTGTGTGTATGATAGGAATAATGCAAGAACCATATTAAATGTGTGCTCAGTAGGATAACTGTCATATCTGCGTTGTGGTCTGAACTTTCAATGGGAACCAGTATAAAAGTATGCTCTCACTGCCATAAGTCATAAGTCTTCTAAATGACTCCAATAAACAACGACTATATAAGATATATATCTTCTTTAGGAAGAATTAGTGACATTTATTTAACAAAGGAAGTGCCCCCATGGTAGCCTAACTGGTAGAAGCCTAACCCTAACGCAGGAAGTCAGCTATTCAGAATACTTTACAGGAGTAAAGGAGAACTTGTGTCATTAATATGGTCTGTAATCCCTGGGGTGCGTCTTCACTGAGAAATACTTTCACAGTTGAAATACTGTCAATAAATTTGTTCATCGCTCTTCTCTGAATCAACAACTGGTGAGTCAGCCAGTGAAAAGCATTGTTTAATTCACAGTTCTGTGTTAGCTTGAGTGGATGCAAGTCTGTCTGTGTGTGCGTGCGTGCGTGCGTGCGTGCGTGCGTGGGGGAACTTGTGGAAAACATCTGAAACTGTGCCTACTGCTCAGTGTATGTAGGATACGACAACACCAAACACACATACAGCACACCAGAATCCACCTAGCTGTCCCTCCCTCCGCCAGCCAGGTCATCACACTCGTGGCTGACCCCATTAGTACGGTTATAAAAAAAAGCTCATCAGTATCTCTGTGAACTATTAACAATTTCCCATCTGTCTTTCCTTCCATCAGAGTCATCTCTGGGATCCCAACCCTTCAATTCATTTCTGCTCCCTGTCATGAGTCTTCCGAGACAGTTCTCACCTCCTCAGGCTGCTCCCCCCCCTCCCTCTCCAGCCTCTGCCTCCTGCAAGCAGTTCTCCTCAACTCCTGCATGGGCTCCATTCTCCAGGTGGATCTCATGCTCATCTGGCTTCATCTTGATGCACAGAAAGTTGCCCATGCCGATTATGATGGAGGCCAAAGTGACCTCGCAGCCGGCCAGCAGGAACACATACATGTAGTTATGGGTAGCGTCCAGCAGGCGACCTATAGCACACAAACCGGTGGTTATTGAGTTCTGGTTTCATCCCTCATGTAACGATTAATGAAAAAATGTCAGCCAGTTTGTAATACAAACAGCCTGAAACCCAGACACGCAAGCAACGACTAGAAATTGAACAACGGTGTCTAGGAGAAACTCCCTAATGACACTGGAACTTCAGAGGAAACCTACAGAAGACCCTGGACTCTAATGGGCCGCCAGTCCTCTTCTGGATGCTGCGTTGCATTTTAATACTGACATCTGATGGTTTAAAGACTGTTCTTAAATAAACATAATGTCCACACCTCGGTTCAACCCGCGAAACACCTGACCTGTGTGTACTGACCTGCTCCAGGTGGTCCCACCAACACAGCGACTGCCTCCATGAGCAGCACCAGACCTAAAGCACTGGAGAACTTCTTTGTGCCCACGATGGCCATGAGGACTTCGAACTGTAGCGCCCCCACCATCCCGTACGAAAGCCCGAAGAAAATACAGAACACAACCAGACCGAAGTAGTCTGTCGCCTGCCAAAAAAACAAGGGGAAATAACCCCATTACTCCTTAATGTTTACAATGATATGGACCTAATATCTTTACATCTTTGTGTCAGCAAATGTCTGTCAGTTCAGGAATACAATCATGCTACAATAAGCATTGATTACATGTTATTTGTGCATTGCTACCACCCATCCATACACATAATCTATAGGACTTTCAGCCTTACCTGTGAGCTCACTAGGTCGGTGATGCCATTAAATAGTATGGCAAAGCTGAAGAAATACACACACCTGGGCCGGACCCACTTCAACCCCGCGATCAGCCCGCATGTGGGCCGGGCAAAGATATCAACGAACCCCAGGATGGTGAGGAGAAGGGATGATTTGGTATCTTCATTTCCCATCTCCTTGGCATAGCTCACCACAAACACAGGCGGTACAAACAGACCCAGTACCATGACGGACGCAGCTATGGTATAGACTAGGAAACCTCGGTCTTTAAATACGCTGAAGTCCAGGAGCTTTTTCTTAGGTATTGGCTTTTTCTCTGCCACTTCAGCAGACTGCAGTTCCTCTTTCTGGGGCTTCTTGGGGCCCACAAGGGGCCTCATAAGGGCCCCACAGGCACAGCAGTTGAGTAGCAGGCCCCCCATGATTAGGAAACCGCCTCTCCAGCCAAAGTTCAACTGCAGCACCTTTATGGGAAACAATTATTAATGCAGCCATGTAACCTTGATATTCCACCAGTAATACAGACCATTTCCATTTAATGAGGGTAATCTTTCAGAGTAGTATAGATATTTTACTTTGTTCGTTTAGGTTTTGTTCCCAACAAAAGCTGTACATCTGAGACAGACAAGTGTAGTACCTGTCCTAGAGGAGAGAGGCAGCAGAGGGCAACAGGGCTCCCAGCAGCAGCAAGTCCATTAGCCAGGGGCCTCTTCTCACTGAAGTAACGGTTGAGCATGATCAAAGACGGCTGGAAGTTTAGTGCCAGGCCCAGACCTGGTAAATGAGGACAATCTTATATGATTTTGAATTTCATTAGAAATACCCTTTGGTTACTGCTAGCTGCAGCAACTGATGCCTGAATAAAACATTTAAATAAAATGATCTTAGAAGTTGGAGTTTAACATAAAAAAAACCACCCTGAGGTCTTGAGGTTTTATTAAAAGGGTTAGTCACAATCTTTGGTCCCTGAGGTACGTCGTAATTACGATTATATTCCTGTCTCATAGGGATATGGTCTTCAATAACAGAACATTTCATATCCAAAACAAGGTCCTTGGTATGTATCCACTATCTCATAAGGCTGCAAGGCAAAGACACCTCCAGGGTTTTACACACGTGCACACGCTCCCAGTGGCATGGAGTCCACCATCAACCCCTACGAGGTTGACTGGAGCATGTCATCCAAATGATGGAAGAGGCTCAACAGCAAGCTACATCAAGATTTTTTTATATAATAACATGTTTTATTAAGTCATGTTCTGGTTGAGACAGACTACCTAGTTGTTAAGTTTATTATTGTACTGACCAGTCATTACACTTGGATTGTAGGCTGTTTTGGTCATTTCACAACTGATCAAAAACCAATAACTCCAGTACAGAGGTAGATGTTTGTATTGTTTCACTAACCTGTTATAACTCCAGTACAGAGGTAGATATGTATGATGCTGGTGGCCAAGGATGCTAGGATCATTCCCAAGGAGGCAAACAGCCCTCCCACCATCATAACTGGCCGACACCCAAACTTATTCACCAGCACACTGCAAAGTGGACCTGCGTGCATGAGGGTGGACACAAAATGGACCAATGACCAAGAGCAGGGGAAATGGCTTCAAGGTCCATACTAAAGTTAAATTGAAGGGACTAGAGGCAGCGCTCCATGGTGTTTCTGAACCTCCGGTACTTTTTGGGACCACACACCACAAGTGTTTAGAAAATATTATGTATGTTTACCTGTGCCATAGAGCATTGCCAGCAGTAGAGAAGAAATCCATGCACAGTCGCTGTATCCCACTCCAAACTCCTTGATCAGCTCCTTGAAGAACACACTGACAGCTTTGGGGAAGGCATAGGAGAATCCAGTTATGACGAATCCTCCAATCAGCACAGCCCAGCCCCATCCTCCATCTGGTGCCTTCACATCGCTAGGTTCATCATCCACCACGGCTCCTCCCATGATCCTCTTGGCTAGGAGGTTGCCTCAAATTGGAACTGAATGAAAGGGATGCAAGGAAAAGATGTAGTCATTGCTAAAGGCAATGGCACCCTTCCACTTCAAATAATTCACATGTCAATTTCTAAATGCTTTAGAGACAAAGTATTTGGTCTTCACAGTACATAATTTCACTGTTACTATTAGAGCTTTTTTTCCAATTCAAAACTGAATATGCAAATAATTCAACAGAATTGACAGCATAGACTCAGTGTTTATTATCATTTTCTTTGGACAAAATGACCAAACAAAAATGATCAAACATCCTTTAGTCATGGATAAGCTTCCTGCACGTCTTTACAGGCAGTTCGGCCAACTCTTGCGGAAACCACTTCAGTTCTCACAGATTGGAAGGGTATTTCCCAACTCTTTTCAGATCTCTCCATAGAGAGGCATGTAATTTCGATCTGCACTCATTGCTGGCCACTTCAGAGCAGATAAGCATTTTGTAATCAATAATTCCTGGGTGCTTTTTGAAGAGTGTCAGGTGTCAGTGTCCTGCTGTTCAGGACAGAGAACCAACGGTCTGACATTGGGTTCAGCATTGCGCTCCAGAATGACTTGGCACACATTCAAGGCATCCAGCTCTAGAGGCAGAAGATCAACCCAAGAATATCACTCAACATCTGCAAATGAATGTGGGGAAGGTGTTCTTTTCTTTGAAGGTTTTATTTCCCATACACATAGAGATGGTATGCCTTACCAAAAAGGTCGAATTTGGTCTAGCCTATCCTGAAGGATAACCGCATGTTCAGGTGTGTTTTGGCTAATTGCTGTCAGACTTCCTGAGGTCTCTCAACCATACAACCAGCTGGAGGCACATGATCTGAAACAGCAGTAACTTGTTTCAGAATGTCAGCTGGAATTGGTGTGCCTGTTGATCAAAGTTCTTTCAACTATTTTTTTTAAGCTATGCCTAAAACATCTTGATGACAATAAGGGGAAAACAAGAACATCCAACCTCTGGAAATGGAACTGTAGCCTTGGGATTATCCATGTTCAGCTGCGGTCTAGTGCCTGACCTCAGACCATTTTCTGATTCTCTTCCATGCTCATTTGAGTACAGTACACAGTAACAAAACAGGACAACGAGACTTCATCTCTTCAAACAGGTTGAATATGCTATTTATATATTGCAGACACCTGCCACCACACTTCCAAAGTAAAGGAGAATCACTAGCATAATATCCAATAATTTACCACCAGGAGATTTTAGTGGCTTGTAATGTTTCTCTTTGTGTAATAAATCTGAAATAAATGGAAGGTTTCACTTATGGTTGGGATTTGCGGAAAAAGTAAACTTTTCCGCAATATTCAATATTTTTGAGACGCACTTATATAGTACCATAAAATGGTAATTTCTTAGGCATGTTGTGTTTCAAAACTTGCTTTTGGTTGGCTTCTGGTGTTAGCAGGTACAATATTATTAAAAAAATAATAAACAGTTCAACAGGTAACATCACCTTTATATTCCACTTGTTTCCATTTCATGAAACATATGCTAGATATAATCTTAGGTATTAATTGATGCAGTATTTTGTTTAACATGGTTTAAAGCCTTAGTGTTTCAGCACAATATCTATTAGACCGGAATGTTACTCCAGCAGTGACAGTACCGTTCCAGCAGCCAGAAGCAAACAGCTGTCTCCTATAGAATTCTGCAGGGAATCTGCCTCCAGGATGGAAGGCATGTGTGAAGTACTGCAAAGTTACCTTCCCTTGGCCCATTCTATAACGGTGTACCCTGATCCCTCATGACCCACACAGCATTCAGCAGGCATCCCTTTATCAGCCCTTCTAAAAAAAGACCCTGACATTTCCCCATCCTCCCACACGCACGCAGCACACAATGACTAGGATCACTTTCTCTGTGGATTACAGCCAATGCCATACAGGCGGGAAGCACAGACCATTAGTAAAGACTGGGCACTGTTAATGCTGCTCTTGTCTCTCCACTGGACATCCAATTGCATCAAGAGGCATTTCCTGTTTAGAAATTGTCTGACCAAATTGTAACATCACATTTGCAAACACATTTAAAACAACTGTGCATCTCTTCCTTGTAGGCCACCGAATGACAACAACATAGGTATGCTATCGTGTAGCGGTAAATAAAATAAAAACATTTCAAAATGCTCTTGATTCTCCTCATAAGGGAATTCCCTCTCACTTGGAAAGAAAAAAAATGAATTTCTTATGAACTGTACTCATATTACTCTGCATTTGTCGACCATTATGAAAAACAACTCTGCTGCAGTTCAAATCTTTCAGGTGCGTGTTATTTTTATTGGTTCTTTATAGAAAGTTTATGGAATAAATGTTCCATGAACGACCTTCTAAAAAATAAAGGGGAAACAATTTAGCTCGATTTACACTCTATGCATTCATATTTTTTATATAAATCATGAATTGATTCAGATTAATTTGTTTGCAGCGTTTGAGTAATTGATTAGGGTCAAGGCGCACGTGCTTAGAATTAACTTCGCAGAATAAACTACAAACGGACATGCCCGAGCGCCAAAAAAAACAAAACGCCTCTAATTTGATGGTTTCTATTTGACAATATGATAGAAGTATGTTCAGGCGCTTTTAAAAGAAATATTCTAATAATCTAAATAACATTAAGATAAGACACTTCAACAACGCTGACTTAATTGGATTAAAAGGCATCCCATCAAAACAACCAGTGCAACTCCAACTTATTATAACGTACGCAAATCAGCAATTTATCACAGGTGTGCAAAACTCAGTATATAGGCTTTCAAACTGCCGTACTGACTTAACAAGACCAACAGAAATCCGAACTTCGAAACGTTTACCGTCTCCCATAATTGCCAAGCGATATGGAACGTTATAGATGCAACATTTTAGAAATATCCTTATCAGTGTTGTTACCTCACTGGATGCTTCGGTGTTAGTAGCGACTTCTTGCCTGGATCATCCGTTCGCGTCTCCTCATGCCAGACTTTGTGGAGAATGAGCACGTCCGTAAATCTCAAACCCTTCCCATATGCCCTACGCACTTATTCGGAGTGCCCTCCATGGTCACGTGTTGCTGACGATACTCCGAGGATGACTTATACACTGTGGCTAGGGTTTTAAAAAACTATCAACTTTGGTACGTACTCGTGACTTGAATGTTGGAATTAATTGTCCAATTTTACTTAATAAAATTAGCTTCATTTTCGAATGAATTCACAATTTATAAATTACGTTTTTTTTCATTTACTTTAGGATGTATTTATACATTCATATTTATAAGTTAATGCACGTGTCACGTCTATCCTTTCTTTTGGGTGAAATTGCTCAAGCTCAAAAATAACGTGGTGCCTTATCGGATTCCACTTCACTCCTGGAGGATGCATCATTGCACCTCGCTGGAAGGGGCCACTGGAGGGTTACTCGCTACCTACACACATGATCGTTTTTCCTTCCCTCGGGAATTGGGACACTTGACGAATGCGGGTGGAGTGGAGAAAGGAAGGGTTCATTTAGGATTAAGCAATTGTATCTTTTCCAAGAGGAAACTTGTTATGTGGTAGAGGGTCCACAAGCCCCTGAAGTTGTCGGTTTTTCACCTGTCTTTTAGCAGGAATGACGCACTGGCACTTGGTCCGCTCTGACTCATATGACTGCGTTCTGTGCACTGAGAAACCTCTTGTCGAATAGTGTTTCTGAAGACGTGCTGTAATGCATTACTCTGAACAGATTTTAAGGCCGTGTGCAGTTGAAAACGTGGTATGATATAATTCAAAATAAGACTGCCATTGTATAGAATATGAATATGCCATTTGTGTGCAGAACTGCTTAAAAGAGAAATCAGAGGAACGTCCACTATGGAAAAGGCCTGTTACTTTGCAGTAACAAAATCACAATTTAAATATACTGCTACATTGGTCACATTAGATTTATTGCGAAATAGCAGTACATAGGTCTAGCCTATGAAAGACGCCTGATAACTCTGATAATTTAGTTTTCCAAGCAACCCCAGGCACCCAAAAGTTCCAAAAAGGCCAAATAATAGGTGCCAAAACTGCTTGTGCATCAGTCACCAAACTGCAACATGTGTCAAGTAGAACAGTCTAAAAAATCATGACCGCATATGTATAACATGGACAAAGAGGAAAAGAGGTTGAAAGTCAAACAACCCAGCACAAGCACAGTGTGATATTTTATAGTTCTGAAACAAATCATGATGATTATATTCTAATCTGGCCTTGTTTTGGGAGTGGAAGTAGCAACTGGTGTCATTTGAGAATAAAAACAGATTATGTAAAATAATCTGCCCCAACTAAAAACGTTTAATGTTTATATTTAAATATATTTTTAATTGGCTGTTTCTGTTTTAACCAATTTCTTCTTCACGATATTGTTGTAGGCACTAACGTTTCGTTCTTCACAAACACATTATCTACACGGGTTAATTACAAAGACGGACAACGACAGTTTCCATAGAAACATGTCTAACCACGGAACAGAGCGGGAGAACTCAAATTAGCTTGTAAACAAAACATTTAACGCACACGGTAATACATTTATAGCTATCTAGCTTGCTCAAAATGTATTGCTTTGCGTGATGTTGGCTAAAGTAAGTGATGACTGTAAAACGTATAATTAGCAAACCAGCTATAGCTAGCCACAATATTTCTGCTAACAAGATCTACAGTACAGTAACTACTGTATAATTTTCTAACTTTGGCAACTTTTCCTGACAGCTCTCGGCTTGAAAATATGTTAATGTTATCTGTCCGTCTGACCTCTCCTATTTCTTTCATGTGCAGTGTGTTTTTACGACGCAGTGACACTGCATGGCACTTCTGATGGGTGTGCTTTCTAGCCATGCATGCTAATGATGGAGCAGACCTGGAGGCCCAGTTGGCAAGTAAGGAGAGAGAATGGAAGGAGCTCCAGACTCTACGGTTCCAGCAGCAGGAGACATCCCTTCGTGATGCCCAGGAACAGCTCTACCTCCTTAAGCAGCGCTTCCAACAGCTCAAGGAGGACTTCAGGTTCAACCTGACTGTTTTGGAGGAGAGAGACAGAGAGCTAGAGAGATATGATGCCATGTCTGCACATGCACTGGTCACAGAGACTGCCAGGTGTGTGTTTGTGTATAGGAGAGAGAGAGTTGTATTATTTGTTATATCATAAATACAGTGACTCCCTGGAATACATTAATTGTTGTTACGAAGAGGACCATTCTTAAACCTATTTTTTATTCTTAGTAAGTGAAGTTTACATTTGACTTCCTGTAATTCATGCCATGTACCACATGGAATCGAAGAAGAGAGACTGGCGACCAGCCTTGACTATTGTAGCTTTTCTTTATTGAAGGCAGGAGGAGATCAGTCAGTTACGCATCCAGGTGGCCAAGCTGCAGGATGTGAAAGAGAGGGAAGCTGGGGAGAGGGAGGAGGAGCTGAGACGGAGCCAGCAGAGAGCTGCAGAACACCGGCTGCAGCTGGAGAGGCTTCAGAGGTGAGTGGGAAGAGGTTAAGGGCAGGGGAGTTGGCTATAGGTTAGATGGTTACCCTCATTTAATCCCATCTAAACCTATCCCTGATAGCTTTTGCCATTGACTGCTACAGTACCCATCAGCCGTTCCCTAAAGAAGCTCCAGGTATGAAAGCGGATGACTCGCCAGGCTCACCTGTATCTGTAATATTCAGAGAAGCCAGGCCAGAAGCGGACTAATATGCATATTTACATACATCCTGAGTGCAGTTTATACTGTAGGCTGTAGGAGTTCTAATTTAAAGTGTGTACTGTCATTCAGATATATGTTTTGGCTCAAACTGTTACTTGACATTTGAAAGGTCCAACACAAGTCTTAGAACAGACAAAGCACTTAACCTGACATCTGGGTGATCTGAAGAGATTTCACTCCATGCTTCCTGAAGCACCTCCCACAAGTTGGATTGGCTTAAGGTGCACTTCATACATGCCATGCTGTCAAGCCACTCCCACAACAGCTCAGTAATGTTGAGATCCGGGGACTGTGCTGGCCACTCCATTATAAACAGAATACCAGCTTACTGCTTCATCCCTAAATAATTCTTAAATATTTCGGAGCTGTGTTTTGGGTCATTGTCCTGTTGTAGGAGGAAGTTGGTGCCACTCAAGTGCCGTCCACAGAGTAGGGTATGGCGTTGCAAAATGATAGCCTTTCTTCTTCAAGATCCATTGTCCTTCTTTTTGTCCTCTTGCTCAATTGTGCACTGGGTCCTTGTCTTTCTATTCTGGTTATAGCCAGATTGCGCTGTTCTGTGATTGGACTAGTACACAGCGTTGTATGAGATCTTCAGTTACATGGCAATTTTTCGCATGGAATAGCCTTCATTTCTCAGAACGACAATTGACTGATGAGTTTCAGAATAAATGTCTGTTTCTGGATGTTTTGAGCCTGATATTCAGCTAGTCTCCAGACATTCAACTTGTCTAAAGAAGGCCAGCTGTGCAACCATATTTGCGAAAGGGTTTTCTAATGGTCAGTTAGCATTCTAAAAGCGAATAAAACATGCCATTGGAACACAGGACTGATGGTTGCTGATAATGGGCCTTTGTTTGCCCATGTTGATATTCCATAAAAATGTATCAGTTTCAATCTATAGTCATTTACAACATTAACAATGCATTTCACAAAAAAACATTGCCAGCCATTGAGAAAACAGTCATTGTATACAAGTGAAGAAAATAAACACAATTTAACATGGCAGTCTTTGGGCTAATGTGAATAGGTTACAACAAGATTTCCATATTTTAATTTTTGCATCTCAGTAGAGGGATAGGGACACTTTGAAACGTCTTTCATCTGGCATGTGTGTATTTTTATGCATCAATATTGTGTGTTTGTGTGTGTGCGTGTGTGCATCAGCACATATGCTGGTGACATTGAGAAGCAGAGAGAGGAGTATGAACAGATGAAACGAAACCTTCAACGCCGTGTCCAGGAGGTAGAGGGAGAACTGGCTCTACAGAAGCAGGTACACACACACACACACACACACAGGTGGTAAGGTAAGTCAGAGTGTGCAGTGATTGGCTGCTCTATGTTTTTAACTGAAGGACATTATAAATCTTCCACCTACCGCTCTTAAGGAGCCACAGCCTGTTTGACCACTTGGGATAGATCCTTTCACAGCCTGGACAAAGGCACAGTCTACCCTCCTTAGTCACAGGTCATACGCCAGGGAAGGATGTTTAGAGTTACAGCTGGTAAATCAGCTTATGGCACTTTCAGTGATATGACATTGATACACGTAGTAAACAACATAGTGGGTCAGTTTCCACAAACAGCTGAGGCAGCTGATGCACAGCTCTATACTTCTCAGGCGTTTCACCAGTGCAGCAGGACTGCACATGCACAGAGACTGTGAGTGATTCTGTGAGAGCTGGGGCGTCTTGCTCATTGCAACACTGGCAGTGTTTCTCTTGGGAAGTTGGACGGCGCACCTCTGTGTGTCATGAATGATTCGCTTGCCCCTCTGGAAATCATATTCACACCAGTGCGGACAGGCCTTTACATCCACAGCCTGGACAAAGGATCAGTTCATCTATCCCTCCTTGTTAACTTGTCGTACGCCACAACCTGATGTTTACAATTAGAATAAATTCACTAATGACGTAGATGCACATAGTACAGCATAGTGGTTCAATTTCCATATAAATGGGCGGAATTGCAGCAACGTCCTAGAGTCACGGCATTATTTGAACAATAGCAGGACATTCTTCTCGCTTTCACACCACAAAATGTCTCAAGGACAGTGCACTTTTGAGCGCAGACAGGCTTGGCTGCTACAGTTGCACGTGGACCTAAATAACCTTTTCGAATGGTGTTGTATCCAGTCAAACCTAAATAACTTTAGAAGTGTTGTAATTACAGAGCTTGATTACCATTAGAAGAGTGTTGTAGCTAGACTCACCTAAATTACCTTAAGAATAGTTTAACTTTTAACCTTTACCTTAAACCTAACCTCTTACTGCAAGATAAGCTTTTTTCTCACAAGAATCTGTGAAATTCCCCCATAAAGTCATAATTTCCATTACACCTGCGTGGACAAATGAGCCTGTGTTTACTTAATACATTTTAACAGGATTACTCTCAAATTAGCATCCGGCAGAATATGAGGCATTCTTCTGGATATTTTAAGTATTTTCTCTCCCTCACGTTCAGGAGATGATGACCGACTTTGATAACGAGCTGAGACGGAGAGAGCATGAATTCAATCTGAGGATGGATGAGATGAGAGCTGTGGTTCTTTCTCATGAACTCAGGGTAAGGACCAGGACTGGGTGAGATTTAGTGATGCATGGGTCATATTTTCTACCTGTCCACAAAACCTAATGACCCTAACACCCTGACTATGTGGATTCAGTGAAATTCGGACTGCTGGCAGCTGAAGTGTACCCTAATCCGAAAGGCATACTATTGCCTGGTTCTCTCAGAAGCAGCAGATCGTTACAAATAGTATTGTTAGGCCTGCAATGTGATATAACATTCACCACGACCGCAATCCACACGCTCTTCATCCCGACAATATGTTATGACCCTGAAGTCACCTGTCCTGTCCTTCTAAAGGCGGGGTCTGTGGGATATGAGTCCTCTCACGCGTCAGTGGGAGTGTCCACTCCAAGATAAAACGGATTCATGATGGAATAAAAGCGAATAAAGGGTCCTGCCCACTGACGCGTCTGTCTGTGTGCGTTTCTCTGTCCCCAGGTGAAGCTAGTTTCTAAGGAGACAGAGGTCCAGGTCCGGGCCCATGCTCAGGCTGTAGAAGACCTGAACGCCTCAGAGGAGCTCCGTCAGAACACACTCTCACAGCTGCAGCACAGAGACTGGGAGATCAAGGACATCACGGCTGTCAAGGACTCAAGGTCTGTGATTGTGTGTCTCAACTTGACTGAATCAAAGCAACCTTGTTGCACATTGGTTCGATTTTTTCAGATGAGATGTTATTGTCTTTTCTCAGGATCAAGGAGCTTGAGGATCAATTAAAAGCCCTGCAGACTGAGAGGAAGAGAGCGGAGGAAGTCTATAATAAGAAGTGAGTACACGTGCACTCGACACAGGGCTGGAAAGACTGACAGACAACCACTGTATTAGCAGCAGTCCTAAGACTTAAGATAAATGTTAGTGTAACTCCGTATTCCGATCTGTAGACATGAGGACTCGGACCGGGCTGTGCGTGAGAGTGAGGCCCGGCTGGATGCATTACGGGAAGCTCACAGGGAACAATTACGTCAGGCAGAAGGTCACACCACTCAGCTACAGTCACAACTGGACGCCATGGCAACGCACACACGCAGGACCCAGAGAGAACACGAGGACACGCTGAGAGAGAGAGCTGAACAGATGGATCGGTGAGACGCGGTGTGCGTGTTTCTCTCTGGATTGGGTATTTAACGCGGGTGTGTGTAGCATATGTAGTGTATTTGTGTGTGTCTCCGGCCCTCAGCCCTGGATGATCACATTGCATATACATGCTCAGTGAGTGTGAAAGAGAGCGTGTGGGCATCCATCACCCGAAGCCGTCTGCCAGGAAGCGCTGATTATGTAACAATGTGTGAAAAGAAAAATCTGTTTCTGGAGAAAGAGTAGAGCTGTAGATGGGCCCAGATGGTCCCTTATAAGGGCAGGGTACACAGAACAATGAGACATGCTAACAGTGAGACATGATAATATCCCAGTATCACACAGTGTTCCATATATGACTCGTAATATCAAGGATTATAATGCAATTAATAATACAGTAAGACAGTACAGAGGAAAAACACTGCTGACGTTTTGTACCCCGACAACACCTCCAGGGTGTAAAGGTCATCTTTAGGAAGGACGTGAACATCTTAGTGGCGTTTTGTGCAGCAACGTTAACCTGTGTTTTATTGTGTTGAAGGCTTCGTACGGAGCTGGAGAATACTCGCTGTGGCTGGGACGCATACATCTTTCAGGTTTCTAAGGAGACGGTTGTCAAGGACACCGAGCTGATGGCCTTGCAGGAGAGAGAGAGCAAACTACGGACAGAATTAGATAGGAGTAGGGGTGAAACAGAGAGGTCTGTGTGTGTTTTCTATGTGTGTGTTACAAACTGAAGCAGCATGTATTTATCCCATCTATAATCTGTGTGTCTGTGTGTCTGTGTGTCTGTGTGTGTTTGCGCTTGCACACACATGCTTGTTTGATTGTATGTTACAGGTACAAGCAGCAATTGAGTGAGAGTTTAGAGCGGGAGAAGGCTCTGGAGCAGAGAAGAGTCCAGGTGGAGATAGAATGGCAGAGACGCTGTGAAGACAGCAAGGCTGAACACTACCTGAACAGTGAATCCTTAATACAGGGTCTGACCCAGGCCAGGGACCAGGTTAGTCTCCTACAGACCTACACATTTACTTGTGAACTCATACGGGTGTGTAGATTCAATACAGGTATCATAGCAACACTGAAGTTTAATCCACTAATAACGATACACCCATTTTCCTATTCTCTTCAGGCTACTGCTGAGCTGAGAGAGAAGCAGAGAGAACTACAGGATATGTCCATACTATTACACACTGTTACCATGGAGAGAGACAAGGCTCTGGGGCGGCCAATCAAGGAACAGGTGAGACACCAACCGAAACTGGGAGAAAGATGTGCTATCCAATCATATCAGAGTGCTACTCGGTACAGGTTTCCAGCTGGGTCACATTATGTTCTAATGGTTTCCAAAAGTATAACGCAGCGTTGATGGGTGAGATTGAATGAACAGGTACAGGACAGTTATAGGAAACGTGGAAGAGATGTCAAGGGAAAGTTGTAATAAGATCTCTATCTTTGTATCTGTGTGTGTAAAATCGTCTTCTTCAATATTACGAACCCCCGTCACCCTACAAAGGAATGTTGTTCCAACAGCTGTTCTAAAAAGCCGCCGAATATCCTACTACACCACTGGGGAAGATGAGCGCAGTTTGGATGTGACAGCTGAATTCTGGGGAAGGACCCAGTCTCCCGGGTTAACGTTGGCCATTACACGGTAGCTTTTGAAGGACTTTAAATGGTTCACCCAGGGATGCTGTAGATCTCTGACAGTCAGGCATGAACCGTCTGATCATTCTGACTGACATCACACCATGCCAGAAGCCTGCAGCCACCCATACTCTTTCACATTGTCAACAAGCTAATGGAAAGCAGCCAAACCCCTGCCATATAAGTACAGTGAGAGGCTGGCTGGTGTTGTGGGGGCCGGGGTGGGGGGGGGCACTGAAAGGCCATTTCTATGGATATAATTCTGTCCTTGAGCTGTTCTTTTTTTATAGTTACTGAAATTATGGCTCACAAGTACAGTGAGGCTCAACAGGCTCACAGTTGCACTGTTTGTTAGGCCTTTATGACTGCAGCTTTAATCTGGGACACTGGGAGGAGATATTTATTTCAATCGACATTGATTCAAACTATGATAACAGAAGAAAGATCTCCACACAGATCCTACTTCTGTTACCACCTTAGCTCTCGTTTGACTCCTGCACCTCTGCAACCGGTTCTGGCTTACATTGATTCTAACTGTAAAATATAGGCCCGGTGTGTTTTGACTGTGATCAGGCCACGGGATTGTGTGGGTTTAATGGTACTGTGTAAACTGGACTATTGATTTAAATCTCACAGTATTCCGGGATGAACAAACCAGGGACTATTCTTCTATTCTTTCTTTTGAAAATGCGTCAGACCTTTCTTAGGACGTGTGTGAATGAATGCGTTATAGTTTTCACAGTCTAGCCAGCTCATACAATTTCCAGAACGTAACATAATTACTAGTTATAATTGTGAATGCATGTTAACTCACCGTTGTGAATGTAAAGAAATTAAAGCAATGCTGTTCTAAATTTAAAACGAGCAATTTTGAACATAGTCAGCTGTCAGGTGCCCATGACATGGGCAACAACAGGGTCAAAGGTCACAACAACAGGGTCAAATTTGAACATATTTTAGTTCATTGTGGCAAAAGCTTCATGAAGTCGATTGAAAACAAGCAAGAGGGGTTAAAACCTGCCGTTTGAAAGGGGATTATATTAACATTGGGCAATAGTTTTGTGTGGCAGCAACACAAATCAAACGTAAAAGCAGTATATGAGACAACAACAGACAAATGAACTCAGAAGAGGATATCAATAGGCCAGGGGTGGTAGCCTTTAAATGCCCCGCCCTCGACAGCACCTCTGTTATCATGCGACTGTTGACACTGGACTCGTAATAGCTGTAACTAATGATATAAGGTCACCTGAGTTAATAATACCCTCATTGTCCTGACCCCTGGACTGGCCTGGCGCTACTGATGTTCCAGTGTGAATTTGACAGCCTCAGTCTCTTTCTTCTGAGTCCTCCTCTTTTCATGTACTCCCCAAAAAAAGACTGCTTTGGACCTAGTAGGTTCACTGTTCCGTTTTATATCCTTTGTTGGATGTACATGACTCTCTTCAGTGCCCAGATTCATTGGTCCCTTTCCAAAACATTATTGTTCAGAACGACACACTTGCGCGGACGTGCCCACACACAAACACGCGTGTCTACGCCCTTCTGAAGCTGCTCAGATCCTGGAGGGGGACTCTTGTCCTGACCACAGCCTTTTTTAGGAGGTGCCCTTTTACTTCTGCCCTTTGGTATTGGCTGTCGGCCTGACTACTATGCCTGTCAGTTGGCACTATGGCACTTACGCTGAAAACAGAGCAAGGCTCCAATGCCAAACTGGGTTGGGTTTGAACTTTCATTTTATTCCCCGGAGGAGCAATCTTTTGTCAGCTTGTGGAGCCCAGATATCTATGGGTCAAGTTGCCCTTACTAACCTTTTACTGGTATGGTACACGTTCACATGCATAAACACACAGAATTGGTGATGACAGGTTATCTTTGGGCACCGGTGTACCTTACCTAGAGAAGCCCCTTGGGCCTCCGTCCCTGACCAACATCTGCCCTGGGAAGTGAACGCGTCTGTCTCGAAAAAGAGACAACCTGTATAAATAAAGGTTAAATGATGAAATAGTCCACACGGAGACCCTTGGAATCTCCAGGTGGGTGTTTATAATGTTTATGAAGCTACATGGTGAGCAACTCTACACATCATACATCATCACCTGTCTGCCATCAACGATCTCACATCTGTACCAGAGATTCATCAAATACATGGATACATTGGGAGATGGGAGTTCACCTTTTCTTTTTTGATTATCTGTAGGCCTACTGGACTAAATACTATTTTCCAGATTTTGATCGGGTGAGGACTCAAATTGACTCAACGTCTGTGTATGAAATGATGCTGCTATCTCTGCATTTTAGTGTCGGCAGAATGTTGGCCATGTGTAAATCTTTACCACGTGCTTGTTGCGTGTTGCTGCAAAGATTTTGAGGGTGGCGGTGTAGGAAGATTTAGTGTCTAAGGACAGATCTAGGAACTACTTATCCTATTCTTAACCCACAGTGTCTGACTCTGGATCAGTAGTTAGGGTCAACTGTTACCGGCTGTGTGAATGGACCATCTAAAACGGGTCACCCTATTGGCACAGGGCCAAAGGTCAGATGTTTATGCCTTCATGAAAAGGTCATGACCTGATTTTGAACCAGCAGAATTTGAGTATCAGTTTTCACTCAGCCAGTCAAATCTAATGCCAAATTGGTTGGCATACTTTCATGGTGATTTCTCAAGGGCACTTTTAGAACCATTTGTGTCAAGGTTAGTCTCATGATTAATTTTAGTTGTCTTTTTCATAAGCTCCCTTCGGCTTGGTCACAGTTTTTGAGTTAAAATAAGATTTATACAACGGATATGATCACCCATCAACTATAATCAGAAACCAAATTCTATCTTACCTTTTTGTTATTTGTTGATAAACTCTAGCTGTAGGCTCATTTTAGGCCTCATCTACTCTGCGGCCACTTACCTCCATCTAGTGGTCATTAAATGAAACTGCTCATAGACACATATTACATATGTCACTGTCTATGGGTGTGTTCACTGCTGTGTATCTGCAGATCCAGAAGTCTGGTGGTGATGGCGGAACCTTAGGGGAGCTCCCATCTGATGAGATCCGGCGACTGCAGCAGCAGAACAGCAGTCTGAAGGCTGTCATAGCCCAGATGAGGAAAGACATGGAGGAGCTCAGCCAGGCTTATCATCCTCCAGTGCCCTCTGACACCTCCACCCAGGTCCCTAAAGGACACTTACCTCAGCCTCCAGCACAGAGCTCAGCCCAACCCAAGGACAGCGGTCCAGTGCCCAGCCTAGCAAGTATATAAACACTATGTACTCAACCCAACCCCAGCCTATTGACAGTTAGCTAAAGCGCTGACTCAAGATGTCATCATCAGCATCTCACTCTGTTCGCTTGCTCCAGCTTCCCCTTTCCACCTGCATTACAAACGGTGTTGCCTTTGTGTGTGTTTATCAGTGGCAGGGACCCCAGACTACATCCAGGCTCTAGAGGACGAGGTAACGGCGTTGAAGGCCAGGTGTAGATGTTTAGAGGACCAGCTAGAGGGCGCCACCCGACCCCTCAACACCACCGCCGTTCCTCCGGCGCCTACACTCGCCCCTGTCACCCCCGACGACGCATACCTCCAGAACCACATCCGCTACCTCAACGAGACCATCGGTATGTGTACGTGTTCCAGCAGTATAAGGAAAGGGCGCTTTTAGAACGTCTCAGTGTCACCTGTCAAACGTTGAAGAAAGGATGGGCAACTAGGTACAGACATTTTGTTGTTTGAAATATTTATTGAACGCGAACTGCCATTACAGGGTTTTTAACCCAAAGTACATTTTAACCCCAAAACGGAAATTAACTTGCTGTCTTGCTACCAACGGTTTACTGACCGTAACATACAGCTGTGTTGGTAGAACAACTGACTTCCGTGTGAGACCATATTCTGTGCATAAAAGGGTTTTTGCATAATAATATCAGAAAACTTTGTAGTTTCAGAGTACACAATGCAATACCATTACTTTTCCACATCATCTATTCACCAGAAATACTGTAGGTCCATACAACAGGGCTTCTTAAAGAGCAGAATTTCTATTGGTGAAATGGAAAACCTGCATCTCTTTCTCCTCCACTAACATCACTATGACATGTGATCATCTCTCCTCTGTCTTTTCCTGGTTGCTTTCAGTTCCCTCAGTTGTAGTAAACATTGTCTATGTACGTTTTTTTTCGTATTGATCTGTAGGTTGTATTCGTATTGATCATTAGGACTGTTATAGTCACGTTGATACAATGTGAACATGGCTGAGCTTCAGTGGGATGGACTGTCTACTAATCTCAGAGTTGGACAGGAGACCTAAAACTATAGAGAACAGAGCACCTTGAATCAGGAGGGTTTTGATCTGTACCAATAGATGGCTTTGCTGTCTCTGTAATAGTGTTTGGACTAGGAAATGTGATTGCCTGTGTAGAACAATTAGATACAGTTTATATACTTGGCTCTGAATGTTTCTAATTTTCTGTATTTTTTATGTGTGATGATGCAGACCTGATGGGCTCTCTCCCACTAATCTGTGTGCTTCAGAGTTCACTCAGTGTCGTTTTTTTTTGTTGATAATGTGCGACTTGTTTTCATCACCAACATCACACTCTTAATGTGATGTTTTCTGAAGGTGGTCTGCGTGTGGAGAAGGTGGCCAACACTGCAGCTCTGAGGAAACAGGAGGTCAGGGTCGCTCACCTGGAGGCAGCACTGGCCTCGCTCACACAACAGGTGCTGAGTCGCTCCAGCCCAAAGCAGGCACTCCTGGGAATAAAACAACAAGATTTGTTGTAGTCGGGCAACAAAGGATTTGCAGTTATTCAACACCTGTCTGTCCCTCCATCTCTCCCCCACAGTGTCACACCAAACAAATGGAAGGGGAGGAGCTGCGCCTGGAGCTGGCCAATCAGAAACGTAATTGGTCGTCTGAGGAGACAAGCCTCCGTCAGCGTCTGGTTGCCACGGAGATGGAGCTGGAGGAAGTGAGGCGGGAGAAAGAGGAGTACCAGAAAGGAAGCATCCTTAACAACCTGGAAAGTGTTGCTCTGGGCAACCAGGTGTGGCTGAGTTACAAACTGACTAGTAGAACCTGAAACTTTAAATCAACCCTAAACCAATTGCGTTTAGACAACACATGGAAAGAGCAGTAGATATATTTTTTTTGCCCCTTTTAAAAATGACATTTGTGGTTCAGTTATTCATAAGTGACTTTAAACTGCTGTGACCAGAACTGTTGTTGTGACCAGGTGTCTGCACTAAAGCTGAACATCGCCAGCAGGAGTGAGCCCATTATCTGTGAAGAGGTAAATGACCTCAGAATGGATGACCACACAAAATTATAAACCCATTGAGTCATTTCCATGGTTTGTCTGTGTCCTGTTGTTACCATCCAGAATCATTAAATCATCGACAACATTTCACATAGAGCTTGTCTATAAAGGACTATTTATTTTTGCCCTGTAATATCAGATATCTGGTACCAGGCATCCTCAGTTCATAAATACCAACTTTTTATCTCCATCCCCCTCTTCTTTCCTGCCTTCAGAGTGAGATGGTGAGACACCTCCGAGAGGAGAACCTCTGTTTGAGGCAACACCAGCTGACGGCGGGCCTGAGGCCCGGTGGGTGGGGGGGGCACGGCCCTGAGGGAGGAGTAAATGCGGGTAAGCTGGGCGCTCCTCTTAGTGGCCATATCCTTCAGTCCAAGCTGAGGCAAGCTGTGTGCTGTATCACCCGTCTGACCAGGGACAAACAACAGCTGATTGAGATGGGCAACAGGCTCCGGGCTCAGCTGGCCGAAGCCGGGCAAGAAGGTGGGACTTCTCAGTGGAAACACACTAACACCACTGACAACCTTTACTGCTTAAACCATACCAGAAAATGAAGTTACAACGCTGTCTGCACGATTACCACAGTCAGTGCTACATCATTACAGTTACAAAGCTGTCTGCACGATTACCACAGTCAGTGCTACATCATTACAGTTACAAGGCTGTCTGCACGATAACCACAGTCAGTGCTACATCATTACAGTTACAAGGCTGTCTGCACGATAACCACAGTCAGTGCTACATCATTACAGTTACAAGGCTGTCTGCACGATAACCACAGTCAGTGCTACATCATTACAGTTACAAGGCTGTCTGCACGATAACC
>JACXGJ010007514.1:0-30262 GCA_016801105.1 Esox niger | reverse complement strand
TGGTCTATAACAGTACAACTGTAACTACCAATTAATATAGTCTATAATAACACATCTGTAACCTCCAATTAATATGGTCTATAACAGTACATCTGTAACTACCAATTTATATAGTCTATAATAACACATCTGTAACCTCCAATTAATATGGTCTATAACAGTACAACTGTAACTACCAATTAATATAGTCTATAATAACCCATCTGTAACCTCCAATTAATATGGTCTATAACAGCACATCTGTAACTTCCTTCTGATAACACCTAAGTGGAATATTTTCCCTTTGTTTTTGGCTTCAACAACAGCAAAACTTCCTCCAACTCTGGGTCCAACTGCCCCATTGTTTACTTTTGTTTAGGAAACTCCATAATGGTCACTTAAAATCAATGTACTCCAGGTATGCTGTATTTGTTCATATAGAAATTGGTCCCGTGTGGCTAAGTTGATAAAGCACGGTGCTTTCAACACTAGGTTTGAGGGTTTTATTCCCAGAGGGCTTAATGGTGATCTGCTATCTAACACTTCTATGAATAGTCATCCTTTGTCTAATTGTTAAAATAATCTGATTTCACAGATAGACATAACTCCAAAACCACAACTGGAATTTTATTTTACTTTGTCTTTCATTTCTCTTTTTTCAAGTATGAATAAATACCTATAGTAACTTAAAGACAACAATAATCACCATCTGAATCAAACTCATTGCAAATGAATTACTTGTGTGGTAGAAACAACTCACAGAAGTCAATGTGAAATGTATAGTTTTTTTTGGCCTGTTTCTTTTGGTCTGTCTCACAACCCCTGAAAGACCACATAAATCGTTCAGACAATTTATCTTCTGTCCTGCACAAACGAAAAATCACAGCACTGGAAGAGACAAAAGCAACGACCACTGCCAACTCTCTGAATTGAGTTTTAGACTTTTGTGATAACCTGATGATCCAGGCAATCCTTTTTAAAGCATGTTTTGTAACAACACAGGACAGAAAAACACCTTAAATGTCACTGGAAAGGCAACACAATAAATCGCGACAGAAAATCACATTGTTGAAAAAGGAATTAGTTTTATAAGTCATCTAAGATTCATTGCAATTTTAGAAATCCAAAACTTAATTTAAAGCTAACATTGAGCTGGGAGTCTCGAGGCCACTGTCCAGCTGCAATGTTACTAATTGCAATATTCCATCTCAACATTAATACACATTCAGTGAGTCAATTTGGAAATCAAGATTGATTTAACTGATTAATATCCCCTCCGTGTTGAACTAATGGGTGGATTAACAGGGTTCATCTGTTGTGACTGCCCTGGAGTCAACGAATGCTTTGTGACAGGTACTTTTCAGTATGCATATAGCTACAGTCAATTTGAATAAACTACTGTCATGACTCATCCTCCCTTAAGGGATGCTCTCGCTGCAAGAAATTCCCCCAGCTAAACAGGTTTCCAATCCTAAATGAAACAGTGCATGGAAATTACCTTGTCCTCTTCTCCTTACAGTATTGATTGTGACAGAAAGGTACAGGACCCTATATGAGAACATTTGTACGTCGGCCCAAGAACGCAGCAATCAGACGGTGAACGTAAACCATTAAGGGAAAATGTCAAATAAAGCTCATTATATTGCTGTTCGCAAGGACAACAGCCGGGCCTATTTACACAGCACAGACACACCGTAGCGTATTTCTTTGGAGCCGGATTGGAAAATCATTGACAGGCCATCATCCCGAACCAAGAGTGACAGATTCAGGATTTCAGAGCCTACCCTCCCATACCGTGAGATGGGAGGGGGCGACGTGTTTATTCACAGTGGGTGATAAACGGTTAAAGGGGCTCCGCGGTGTGACAGAAATAACGTTCAACTCCTTATGTCAGGTAGTGTCACTGCACAAATTGAAAAGCTATTAACTGTACATGGGCATTTATCTAGGTGATTTATGTTTCGATTTTTTCTCTTCAATTAAAGTGGGGTCATTGTAGTTTTAAGGGGTAGCAGGTGATCCTGGCGATGAAACGAGCGAGGCATGCGGAGAATGAAGATTTGGCGTGAGACATTCTGCAGAAAGCTGTCAGCGGCAAGGTGCACTCAAAGCTCTCTCACACATCCTTAGCTGCTGACTTTCTGGCATTTATAATATATGAAATAAGTGTTTCATTATTAATCGGGATGAGGAAACATGGCTTGACAGTGATTTACAGAAGACACGGCCGGTGT
This sequence comes from Esox niger, assembly GCA_016801105.1. Classification (NCBI taxonomy): domain Eukaryota; kingdom Metazoa; phylum Chordata; class Actinopteri; order Esociformes; family Esocidae; genus Esox; species Esox niger. The sequence goes on along the minus strand of JACXGJ010007514.1, from coordinate 28,049 downwards.
TGAAGAAATGACATGGTTCACCACGCTCATTCTCTATATACTCCAATGATAGTGAACATGCTATGCTGTAACATGCCTATTGTATAGGTACCAACAACAAACATCCTGCAGCTACAATCAATCATTAAACAATTGCAAATCTGAGATTCGTTAGAGGCCACAAAAGGCAATCGACCAGTGTTTCTATGGCAACCACTTTGCAATGCTAAAACACAAGAGAATTACCAAAAAGTATTTCCAACGGAGCACCTTACTGTTGACTTTGCATTTCAAAGGGCTTCGGAGATCACTAAATTGTAGAGGGAAGGAAATGAAATGGATTGAACCCGTGAACAAACATGACAGAGAACTACAGAGCAGTGGCTTTGACTTGGATGCTCTGTAAAACCTTGCATTAAAATTTAAAGGATAAAAAACATTGAACTTTTTATTGCTCTGTCGGGTTTGCTAAAAGCTTCTCTGTATCACATTTACATTTTGGCCATTTGGCAGGCACCCTTATCTAGAGTGAGTTTTCCTTTCGGTGCCCCAAGGGAATTGAACCCACAACACTGTCGTTTCAAGGCGACATGCTTTACCAACTGAGGCGCACAGGACCAGAGAGGTTGATTGCTTAATCAAGGGAGACACGTTGAAGCCTCATCGCATGGCCTAGTGCAGGGGTAGGCAACTCGATTCAGCCGCGGGCTGGTTTCTATATAGTGGATGGTCATGGGTGCCGAGCATTATTAACACAGCAAATTAACCAACTAACCCCCCAAGAAAGATTGGAATCAAAAATACGGTTAGATAATCAATGGTCAGATAATCCTCTTTTTCAGTTTGTGGAAATGGTTTGGAGTCAATTTATCTACATTAGATGAAAGTGTTAGAATCTGAAGAAAGCGCGGCTTGACAACAGAATAAACACAATGGAAAACCATTCAGCAATAAATGTGTATGATTTTCCATTGTGAAAAGAACATCTTAAATAGTTTTCTAATTCCCTGTTCTAAGGGAAAAATGTGAGAGTAAAATTTTATTGGAATCGGGTCATATTAGTTTGAACAATTTGTAAGAAGAAACCAGAAAAGGAAACAGGGAAGCCTAGTTCAGTTGGCCCGCTTCTAGAAGTGATTCAAGTTGTGGCCCTCAAATTGGATTCGAACATGAGAGGTATTGTCTTTAACCACAACGCCACTAAGCTATATGTTTGCTGTGTGTAAGTATAGCATCTCAACATTTGATCATTTTACATGCATTAACATCACGCCAAATGTGAATATTTAGCTAGACACCATTAAGCATTGTGTTAAACTGACTAATGTTTCTTATTAAGTTTAAGTCCACCACAAATAGCATCTATGATCTATGGCTTTTGCCATTGGCTGTTTTAAGAGCTTATTAGCCAGTAATAGGCTTACTAGAAACTACTAACTTACTAATTGGAACAGACATAAGAAGTGAGCAATTGTTAGTGAGACTGAATATGTACATTACAATGCCAAAGCTATTTCATTTCATGGCACAAAAAAGTTTGTTTTTCTTTCATTCGTGAATGACATTGATACAATAACTAGCAATATAGGTGACGATAACTGACTTTTTAGTCAAGTGAAAAGACCAGAGAATCGTGGAAACTTCTACTCTTTTACTAGCCAAAGGATTGTGATCTACAGTAGCCTATATAACCCCAAAAAGCATGAACAGATGTGTACTTCGAAAATGCACCAGACCAGAAATAGTCATAATATAACCGTAAACTGTTTTGTATTAGGCTTAATAAAACATAGCCACTAAAGGTTGTAGCCATCAAAGTTTTTGTCTTTCCCGAATTAATCCTAATACATAATTTATTTAGACTGTGATGAAGCTCAAACGCGGGACCTCTGGGTTCATAGTCTGTGTCTCAAAGCACTACACTCTTTAACAAGGGGTAGTCAGTCTGTCAGTCAGTCACTCACTCAATAAGAGACATTCGCTCTTCTTGGCGTGCTTTGCTCATACGGTCTGGCAAAAAAGGACTTTGATGTTCACGGGCCTATTTACATAACAATATGAATAAGGGCCTATACACATAACAATAAGGTTGTGACAACAACTTCATGTAAATAAAATACAATACAAATATACTTTTGTGTTGAAAGGGTTGCACTCTCAGCTCAGCAATAAGTTGAAAATATGAGCACGCAGCTCCTTGCCCTGTCAAAATATGATATGTTGCTTTAGGGCAACAGGGCTAGATATTTGGCTAGCTTGCTTCTTTAGTTTGTTATACATGTAGTTATTTTCAAGGTTCGATCTCAATAGAACAACAAGTGACTACAGTCACAAGAATTCAAATCAATCCTAAGAATATTTCTGACTGAGGCACAAAGAGTATTTCAAAATTACGTGAACAAATGTTTGTAAATTTATGACTGAGCAAGACACAAAGCAGTTAACAAAATTATTCCCACAACTCAGATGAACCTGACAAATCTGAAAGTAGATCACGGAATGGATGAAGTTCACGATGAAACACAAAATGAAAAGATCAGCAGAGTACTCAGAGTGATGAAAAACGTGAGCATTCCCCATTTACAACAGCAGCAGTATAGAAAAACAGCAGATTGCAGAAAAACAACGCTTCAAAGCACCTTAGACCCTACTCTCATTCATTTTTAATGAGGTATAATAAGTCACAGCAATACAGAAGATACCCGATCTGCAGTACTACAGGAGGACTCCTAACCAACACCGCTCTCCTCCTGAACAGCTCTACACTTCCTCATGCTGTTCCCATAACCCGGTTGGTCAGCGGCTCTCGACACCCCGCTGACCTCATTTCACTACAACACAAGCTGAGGACTACAGTGCAGCCTCCATTTCAAAGCTTACATGTAGCACATCCTCCCCCCGATTTCCCCTCCCTTTTACCTCGTTTTGTGTCATACAGTGGGCGCCTACGACCCTGTCTAGTTGTTGCTATTTCTAAAGGGCTCGGGAGAGTTGAAGATCGCGGTGACACATCCTCCGAAGCGTCTGTGTCCCGCAATTCTGTTTTCTTCCCTGGACTGTATGTCCAGCTGGGCAGCCAGTGAGATCTGCTTGCTCCACCAATGACCTCGGATAGCTTGCAGTTGCTGCCCCACCTGGGATCCTCTTCTCGGGTTCTTAATGAGTGCTCAGTGCCAGAACCCAATGATACCATCCTTCATGTTCAGAGGAGAGAGGCTGGGGGACTGTGGTAATCTTAGAACCAAGCACAAAATCTCCCGTGAATAGTCCGTAACAAGAGTGTGGATAGGTGCGTCCTATGAGAAATCACAACCTTATTTAAAGGCTTAAGCCCATACTGTGGAAGACAAAGACAAATAGGCCTACCTTTAACCATGACAGTACCGGAGCTGCTCGCCACTCCGAATTGGTTTCTTGCCACACACATGTAAAGGCCTGCATCTGCTTTGGTTGCATTTTGTATCCGTAGGTTTCCATTGTCCAGAATTAAAACTCTGCAGACAGAAAAACACATCACAGATGAATCGAATATTGCATGAACACATTGCACTCCCAGCCAGTGAACATCAAATAAACTGTAAGCATTGTTAATCATTATTAAATATAGGCGTTTCTCAGAGAGAAAGTCAATTTACAGGGGTAAACAACCTTTATGACTGGAAGAGGTGTATATTTTTTAATTTATTTGTTGTTGTTGTTCAAATTAAAGTCCTTTTCAGCACTACATGAATAGCTGTCAGATCCTAACTCCACAAAATAGGATGTTCAGAGTCAAAAACAGCAGACTAGACACAGTGACTGTCTGCAGAAGTCAAAATGTATGCCGAGTCTCATGAGACCATAGTAAACATAATGTTAGAACACCAACTTGACTTTAATACCAATCTAAATAATGAAACAAGCTATCTATATTAAGCCACAGAAGAAAGTGAATAATGAAAGTTACAGCATTATTATAATTCAAACCAATCAACATTTGTTAAACTTTTTTTACCAAAAATCATAATTTCATTCATTTAATTTGATAACAAAATGTCAATGCTATCAACGGCCCTCTTCACAACGATCAAAACAGCAATGTATCGTGGGTTAACTGAAACTGGCTGAAAGATGATGGCACTGTAATTTGTACACCAGTCAGTCGTTAGCAGTCATTTTGAGGCTCTTGAATACACCCGTCGACTCCTGGGATTTTCTTGGCGGTGGCCTGTACCTCAGTCCATAGGAGGCCGTTCATTTTTCAAAAACATGTCATGCAGAAATTAGCTGATACCCAGCAGTTTAGCACCTAGTTTAATTCCATGTAAAGCCAGGCAGAAGTATCCTTTCACACAATAATTCCACCTAAAACCTAAACAGATGCGCCGTCCACTGGAGGTGTCAAAATGCACCACAGAATGCCAGACAGCTAGTCAAACAAACCGCTTTCCTCGACCGGCCCGACAGGTTCACACTGCTGAAGCTGAATGTGAGAAAAAGGACTTTCAGACAGTGTTAGGTGTTGTATAGTGGCACAAAACTGTCACACTTTAAATGTCATTAATATTGAGATGGTTTGCTTTAGCTGTTTGGTCTGGGGTATAGCGCAGCACATGAAAACAATAAAACAATAGTCACATGATACATTAGGTGTTCCTGAATGCATCTGTCATTTGCCCAATGATGTAATAACTACTGTCAGCAGTGAAATCAAATAAATAATCTAAGAGATACAACCCAACCGAGACACTACACAACCGAGACACTACACAACCGAGACTATACACAACAAAGATAACTTGTCACATCCTAAGCATTTTGCCAACAATGGGAGAGACTGCATTAGGGTGGCCCGGGTGGTAAACCAGCATATCAAATGGCGAATTGTGGAGTTATGGCTGTCTATGTGGCTACTGAACAGCAGGCAACAGCTAAAAGGCTTTTTGCAATATTTTCAAAATACAACTGTCGGAAAAATAGTTTGGATGAGTCAGCGTCAGTTACAAAAAGCAAAGATATGTTCCCAAAATGGCTATTGCTGGCGAGTAAACGACTCAAATGAGGTACGCATGCAGCCGCTGTCGCACCAGGAAAAGTTGGATTTAGAATGTTGTCAAATATAATTTTATCAGAGGTTTATCTAAGCCCCCCCCTTTTTTACTGTCGAAGCAAAACAGTAGAGTAGGCTACTATAGTAGAGTGTAACCATAATGGCCAGCCAGGCCTGTTAATGTGCTCTCGTGCCATTCAACGCACCATTTACTAGATGATGCCAAGCTGGCGTTCTGCCAATGATGCCTGGCTCTGTCATGTCCGGTGCATTAGCCATTAGCCACTGCAGTTTAAAGCCCGAAAAATCTACATTTCAGACAAATTCAAATGATGTAAACTATAACAAATTTGTTATAAAGTATTACCCGGAAACATGTCCCTAACTGTTTAATTTAAATAATCTGTCTGCGGATTTCATGGTGTATGTCTTCCGCCTTAAAATCTCAGCAGAAATGGGCCTTCATATCATGGATTTATGACTGTGACAGTGATAGAAAATGTCATTGAGCGCTAGGTAAGATACATAGGTCACACCTTTTATTGAATTTCAAAAAGGCAGACTGTTGGGAGACTGTAGCATCAAAACACCATGGGATGGTTCAATAGTTTTGGAACTGCCACCTGGTAAAGCAAGTGGGAGGTCACAGGAAAATTCATTCACGGCAGAGTTGAATGTTTTTTTTTTTTTACATAATTTGATAAATTTCCCAAAAGGCTCAGTGTTTCTGACCAATTCTCTCTCTGTTCCACCATTAAGTCCACTAGTGGTTGACCCTGCAGAGTCAAATCACATACATGCTCAGACATTTACAAGTACCAAAGAGCGGTTTGGCTACTTCCTCAAATGTGTTTATGTAAGTAATATTTCAACCAGGAATGATCTCAGGAGAGATAGTTCACAAGTCACAAGTAGGGATATAATAGAATGAGCCGATTAACTGATTTCTCAACCCCACTCGCAGGCTGTTATTTAGTGACAGAAACCTATTGAAATGGAAAATGAAAAACGCATCAACCCTGTACAAACACGTCCATTTTGAAAGATCACCCTAATTTAACCAGTCCTTCTTTGACATCAGAAGGTTACAAAACCAGACACTTTTGGCAGAATTACCACAAACACACCAAGCAGATCTTTTTAAATGCATTTTCTTGAATTCACAAGGTTCCTTAAGACCTGACTTTACAGTATGAATCATGAATGATCTTTGTGTGTTGCTTGATGAATAGACTTGCAATCTGGAGTGTTGATGGAAATGACTTTATCAGGAAAGCAAGCAATTTATTAGAATACAGATGAAATGTAAAGTGCACAGGATGAGCTGAACCTCTTTTCCAATAATTATTAAGGGTCTTATACTGGTGACATGATGATTGATGCATTGCTGCCGTCTGACAAAATATGGCAAATAATATCCATAATAATCTCATTGGCGGGATGCCAACCAACAGGCAAAACCCTGCTCCTGCGTATTAGAGTGAAATATGGAGGCAGAAGGCTTATCTTTCATAGAAACATTTCACCTTGAAAGGCAAGATAATATACGGTAACAACCTGCACAGCAGTCCAAATAACTTCATAGATTTTATTGGTTAAAATATTCAGATTATGGGGTTATACTCAACCACAGCAACATTTTACCTCGAACCGGTTAAAGACTCAAATGTATTATATCAACTGGAAAAAACAACATTGGTAAGACTAGAGCTTTAACTTTCTGTCTTTACTCATACAACGTGATTGCTACATTTCCTATGTACATTTAAAAACAAAAAAGGAAGTGCATCATCTCAGTTGTAGACCAACAATAGTCAAATAGAAATAACCAGAATACTGGTAGTTTAACATGAGGCGTCCGTTCATGGTTGTGACAGGCCAATAATGTATGTAGCGTGTCAGCATTCTACATCCACCTTGAAGATATCTTTGTCCACTGTTATTTTAAATGAGAAATCACTTAATGTGGCCAACTAGTTAGCATGCACTACTGCTAGTTTGTATTAGCTAATTGTCCCATGATGAAATCAGATAAGGCCTTGTGGATCTGTGTCACAGTGATATCTCAGACGGCACAGGCTCGATTTTGAGTCAACAGGTGAATGAGGATTATTTCCATAGAGAGCTGGCGTTTAACAATATAATGCTGTCTGCTGAGATGGTGGTGCTAAAACAGTTGATTGAAAATGCAAATCTTACAAGGTCACAGTCCTCACTTTTTTGACCTGAGGAGCTGCTCTCATAAGAAACACATTTTCCTCAGGGATCCATAATAATTGTTTCCATACTACTCCTCTGGCACAAAATAACCGATCTACACAAAGCCTCTTGTATTCTTTCTTTCCTAAATAGCATTTTTTTATTAATTGTTGTCAACTATTTTGGGGGAGGCAGTACTGATTTAAAATGTTGGTGTTGTAACCAGTAACTAAAGGTTTGAATTATTATTCAAACCTAAGTATTGAAATGCATCTCACTTCCCAGAGTAATTTGACTTCGTTCGTGACACTTCCCTGGTTTACATGGAAACATCTGGACAAGCTGGTCTCTTCCTGCTCATCAACCTTGCTGTGGGGCTATTTTGCCAACTGGTAAACCGCATCACAAACCGTTTCCAACTGTTAAACTATTACGTTTCTAGGATTTTGTTAATACAGTTATTACTTCTCAGTCACGTGTCAATAAGGGCAAAAAAATCTTAACATAATTTTTCTTTTGTATAAGATAAAATGCGACAAAGTGGTCAAATGGCTACTTCATTATGACCACTGTATATCCAGGATCTGGACAGCAGTCCCTTTATTTTCCTGGCCTTAATACAATGGCCAGTGGTACTACAAAAGGTCATTGATCCTTAACCAAACTCGACATTTCCCTAAAGGTGACTTGAAAATCAAGGATTGTGGGAAAAAAATAAGAAAAACCTATTCATAAAACTGCTCTGCTGAATGTGCAATTTGTATAAATAAAAAGCACCCAGCCTTATTGTAAAGTGGACAAGAAATATGGTTTAGGATCTTGCTTTGCATCCTTGAGCTACAGTACTGGGTAACACAGGGTTAGGCAAAGTGCTTCATAGCTCTGTGAAATTACAGGTCATTTATTGCAATTCTGGAAATTGCTCAGTTAGCAAACCCACTTATCGAAGATACTTTTCATTTAATCGGTAAGCAAAAGAAATAGTCTAGAAAAACCCACATTTTGTTGCCACCAATTTAAAGTAAAAAGAATAAGGCAATGAAATTGAAATGACAAAAACCTGCGATAATGTGTTGTATAATGTGATGGTTAAAAAAAAGACCACTTATCTTAATGACTTAATGTGTTTGTGATTTGCACTGAATACTTTACCTGAAAAAGACAAACACATTAAATGACCAACTACCCTTCCAATTTCTATAATCAAGTGAGAGAATCACTATCTGGTCCATATTGATCGGTTTCTATTAGATAGGAAAACAACGGGACAAGAAGTCGCATTGCTGAAATGCATTTTATTTTAGTCACAGTGCTACAATCCATTGTATCTTGAGTCACAGAGGGCACATTGTTCCACTGAAAGACCTAAACAATGAAGTTGCTATTTCAACAATCTCGGTGGCTGGTGTTAGGAGATGCCCCGATCTTTGGAGTTGTTGTTTCAAGACACATTTAAGTTATAGAAGTGCTCACTGATGCAATGTGTGTTCCGACAGACACAAAATAGGCATTTTTTATTATTTTATTGATCTAGACTATGAAAGAATAGGACGAAAATATATTGATTTAACTACATGGAGCTCTGACCTGATTTCAGACAACATCTCAAGCACATGGCTCACTGTAATGTCTCGTACTACTTTCTACATATATTTGTGTACTTGGCTCTGTGTAGTCCCACAACCCCCCTTCTCCTACGGGACCAAGGGACGATAATGAGAGATGCTCCACAGAGGGAATGGAATAGTAGGACTGTACAAAAACACAACGTGTTAGACTATGCCTTTCTTACAGGCCAGTAAATCTCTTGAAGGACTCCCTGTGAGCTATAATATTCCTTGGCGACAAGTGGAAATATCTGTCTGTGTTTTCACCGCTTGTCATTAGACTGACATCCTCATTGACTAAAAAAGGCATTAGCTAGTAGACCAAGGAGCTGGCTTTGACGCTAGCGTTAGAGGTGCTGAGGGAAACTACAGTCATCTAAGGGAAGTAAATGTCATCCAGCTCTGCTCCTCCTTTCCCTCCTCTCCCTCCTTAAGCAACCTCTAGCCAACGTGTTTATCTGATCTGCCCACTGACTCCGGAGAGCCTTCCCACCTTCCTCCCTGAATGAGAGGATGCTGCGGAGGACGTATCAATAATTCACAGGTGAGATGAACACAAGTGCCACTCTAAAGTTAATGGCCGCCGCTATAAAACCCTCTGAACAGGAGACGGTTATTTGTAACGAAAAGGGGTAAAGCACAAACGCACTTTTCGTGTTATCCAAAATATCTAAATACAAACTAAAAACATGCAAGTAACAATGAAAGTGACTGGATGATTGATCTTTAATGTGGTGTAAGAAGATGAAGACAGTCACAGGAAAACCTCGGCTCTTAGTGTGAAGTACAAATTGCCGGAATCTGTAACATGGTACAAAGTAAAAGCCTTTCCCTCATTATCTTTTATTTGCTTTGAGAAATCAACTCTGACGGAAGACTATTACTGTATGTTGCTATACACGAGGCAAAAGCTTTTAACATACAGCCTTCAATGTTTCTTCTTTTATTTAGAACGTACCTTATAGCTTTTACCTCCTAAGTTCACCAACGATGTTTAAATCGGACAAAAAACGAGTGGACAGTTTAATGTAGTGTAAACGGAAATGGCACAGATGTACTGGGAAAGGTAGTAAATTCAATTGCTATTTACATATTCTTAGATATTTACCAAAATATGTGAACATAATTGGTCTCTTTGTGTTCACTGTATTTCAAAAACATTTTAGATTGACGTCATCGAGCCTTGTTCCAAAATGTTTTAGGCGATGGGAGAACACATTTCCACCATTACGGGAGAACACACCGTTCCTCCATACCTGGCACACAACGTTGCAAGGGGTAAACAACAACGTTGACATACAATGATATGCGGTGGGTATTTCTAGATGCTGGGAGAGGACTTCTTGGTGTAGTGTAGAGCAGCCATTTAGTTTACAGTTTGGAGGTGGTTTGATGTGGTAAATATAGTCTTATTAGTCTCTGCGGGACAGATGGCCGGCTGCTGAGGGACACAGCATGGGGGAAGAAACTGTCCGGGTGGCAGGATTTTGTCCCCGTGATTGACCCGTACTGCTCGCCTGCCCCTTCGCCTGCCGTCTGGGAATTTATCGCCAACAGTGGCTGACCAGGGGGGAGGGGCCAGCGGTGCACGGTCCTACACGGGGGGGGTGGCCACACCAGCACACTTCCTGGCCCTGGAGTCATGTTGGACCTAGCTGAGGGCAGGTGGCAGCCGATGACCCTTTCTGCAGACCGCACGACGAGGCACCGCAGTTCACCCCCTGCAGCGGACCCATGCGTGCCCAACCAGCGACAGTGACGGTTCGCAGACAGATCCCCTGGCGCATGACTTTCAGCTTCCTGGCAAAGTCTTTGAGCCTGAGGTTTTTGCCTCAAATGTCCTGGTTCGGGGTAAAGGTTATCATGCTGTTGACCTCAACTACAGCGCCTGGCCCATTCAAATCAAAACAGCCCCACAGCATCAAAGATGCTACCATCGTATTTTACTTTTGGGTTACAGAATGGGGTTATTTTATAGGCATCTCAATGTTTACCGTTCCGTGGTGTGGTCGAAGGGCTCCGTCTTACGGTGGTTCCCTGTTCACAGCCCAGATGAGAAGGGAATTCCAATCCGGCAATGTCAATGTGGTTGCATTTGTTGTGTGACATTTGAAGAGAGATTTTCACAACACAATCAACATTTTGCAGTTGGTCATCTCCGTCGTCGGACGGGACTTAATCTACAATGTGGTTTGATTTGAATACAGGGAAGTTGATAAGGCCACACAAAGCCTTCGAAACGCTAGTAAAATCCTTTTTGATCGTTTCATTCCTGCTGACTGCATATATGTAGGCAAATGTGGTTTGTGCTCTTCGTTAGCATGGTAAACATAGCAGGGCGGATGGAAACAGGGGTTTGCACTCGATCAAGTGAGTTATTCAGCTGTGAGTCTCTGTGCAGAAAGGCCGTCTTACGCTTTTGCAAAATAATTAACCTTGGCTTAGGCACGTTACACATACAGCCTGCCGCACACTCTCCCCTAACGGCAATTTCGTTCCATCTGGTATCATCCTGCCACCAGTCGAGCCATGCAGGCCATCTCCAAACTTCAGAAGCCGACAGCGCATGAGAAGACGTGCTGCCCCAAGGGGCGACTACGGAGGGGAAAGACCAAACGACTTTACCCTCTGAATGGGGCAACAGGTTGGACCCAACAGTCTCACCACACTTGAAATGTCTGTCCACCCAGGTTCCCCGTAGCGCTTCATGATCGAGACGAATGGCCTTGTCAGACACGCATATATCAACCCAGCAATTCAACGCAAGACACTATGTTGTTGAACTGAATAGGAAAAATACTGAGGAGTCTAACTGTGCTGATCCGGCCTGCATACCACCGTTTGGAAAGTTGTCAACCCCAAGGTTAACAGACAATTACGCTCCGCGATAATACGCGTGGCAATGGGTTGGTTTTTATCACTTAGACAACAAACCGATTGCCTGACGTTGGTAAAATAGGGCCACCTGAGCATTTACCTCTGACAATTCGCCGATAGCACTGTAATTGATATAGATTTTGGCTCGCCCCGATACCTCTTAGCTTGTCAAATGCATTATTAGTTCTACCAAATTATTCAGGAGCGCAAGTTATGATAGAAAATGGCTCAAGGTGCTATCAGCTGTAAAATCAGTCGCGACCGTATTTAAATGGGTCAAGAAGACATGTCCGCGTAACGGGGGGGAGGGGCAGACGACCCAGACGTCGCCCAGGCCGCCTTATTACGGAGGACATGGTCGAGCATCGAAAATATCACAACACCGTCTGACTAAAGTGTCACTGTGCCAAATGTACCATAGAGTCGACACGCGTCGTACGCGACTGTATGACCAGATGTGCGTGACGACAGAAAGCCTACACATTGTTTAAGTAGCAGAACATCGCAATTGCCATGCACCAAATGCACTAATTAGAAACAATAACGACGTTCGGCATGGAGGCTGACGCTCGGGAGAAAACAGCCGTAAACCAAACACAATGTCTGGAAGTCCCCCCGCTGGTAAAATCCTCTAGGCATAATTCGCCTACGTCAATCAGCGTGTGAGGAGTGCATCTGGAGCCAGTGTGGCACAGAGCTCTAGTTGAGTGTTGCACATCTGACGACAACAACAAAAAAAGTCTAATGATTGACAGTAAGTAGTCCTCTCCTTGTCACAGCACAGATGACTGCCCCTGTTCTAGGCTGCGACAACTGTAGCGGAAAGCAGTGAATGGGTTCTTTTCTGTTGTTTTTTTCCCAGTTACATTAAGAAGTAGGATGGGAAAAAAAGAGTTGGTTGCGGCCTGTACGTGAAATGACATTTCTTTTCAGTCCTCTCTGGGTTGACCCTTGTCCCTGGGGCACTCTATAGCATTAAGGTTTTCATGGCAAAAGGCCGGTTTACCGAAACCCAGCCAGGGGACAGGGGAGAAACAAGAATAGTGCCAAGATTTCCCACTTGACACAAAAAAAAGAAATGACAAGTGATTCCCCATTGACCTGAAAAATACAAAAAATGGCTAAGGCAGCCGAGGTCTGCCACAGGGACATTCCTAGAATACGTAGGGCTCCTAACCTCGACGTCCTCCATGTTTTAGTATTTTCATAGTCATGTGACGTGAATGCCGACGAACTGTGCCAGCCAAAACCTGTCAAACCCCACAACCATGGAAAATGAACACGTAACGGAGACCGAATAAAAGAATATTTAAAAAATCTTCCTTCCACAGCTGAGACGGTCCCAGACATTTTAGAGTCTGTTTACTCCTCATCAGAGCCCTCATAATGACACTACCAATGCAATTTGAACAGGAAACACTGGGACGAAACCACTAGGTTCTCAGAGGACTCCCACGCTAATGTATGCGTACGAATTAAATGCTGTGCACTGGATGCACTGCTCGTTACAGGTAGCCGTCTTAATCTAAGCTCCTGATTTAGATTGTCTTAATTCCCTGCTGTGGAACAAGAGTAGAGGGTGGGATTATGGTGGTAATTGCATTGGATGGAAAGGAGTGTTTATCTGCCCGGTCCACAGAGGGCCATGTAGATGTACTGCTACAGCATCCATCCTCTAATCACAAATTGCTCTCAAAATGTATTCCCTTGCACCGATATTCATCTCCTCCTCACGCCCAGTCTGAGGTATCCTTCAGGAATAAAGTGCACACACACACACACACACACACAAACACACGCATGCACACACGTGTTCCAAAGAAATTGTCAGAGGAACCAAGATGGATTACTTGTGCTGTGCTGGCGGATTCTCTCTTTGAAAAATGATATCAGCAGAAGTCTCTCCCAGATAAAAATAATCCCATAAAGAAGAACATGAGACGTGGACGGGCGAAGAGGGTTCTGACCTAATCTCAGCAAACATCTTTACATTCACTTTTGCTCCAGGTTGAAATTTATTTGGGTTAAGTCGATCGACTCTTTTCGCTTGAGCTTGTTTTACAACCCTTACAAGAAAGGAAGTAAGAGTTCAGCTAACCAGATACAGAACTGTTGCTGTGGCTCGTTCCATAAACACTGCAGATTTGACAGACATCTTGTGTATTACTTATTCAACTTTTTTTGGGGGGGGGGTGGGGGTTCCAAACTCCCACATGATTTTTCCTCACTGGGACATTTTCTTATTATCTTGTTTTTTTCCGGCACTGGTTGTCACACACTTTTTTTCCCACTCTTTTGTCTTTTTGTTGCAAATAAACAAGCTAAAACTGACGAGCTAGTGCAAATGATCAGAACAAAGCTTGATCATTAAAGGGTCATATTCTAACTTGAGTGAGTTGACATGTTTATGCATACATTCCCTGACATCAATACCTAATTTAAGCAAATAAGTAATAGATATTTTAATTGGGAGTGGATGCAGATCTTACTTTTTCAGGATGTAGTTTCCACCCTTGGGTCCATTCTCTAGGCATCGTCTCAGCTCTACTCATAAAGAACAGGCTGCACTGGCGAGTTTAATAAAGTTGGATAAAAGCTGAATTAATGTCTGCACAAGAGGGCCTCAGAGAGCTGCCAAGGGGGGCCTTGAGATGACAAGGAAAAATCATGATTGAAAAACGTAACCGTTCGACATAGATAATTCACTAAATAAATAATGGACATAGCACATAAAATACAGTGCCTTGCTAAAGAATTCAACCCCCTGACCAATTCTCTGATATTACTGAATAACAAATAGTCCACTGACATTTCGTTTAGTTAGATAATTTATTTTAAAGCTCTCAAACTCAACAATTATAAGGTGACAGTGGTTTTATGACATATTTGTAAGATTTTTATTTTTTTTATGCCGAAACTTGCCAAACTTGAAAGTCTGCCAATAACAACATTAGCTACTGCCTCGCAACTCTCACCAGACCATTTAATTTCTCTGCCCAAGGTTGCATACTAAAATTTTTAGAACATGAAATTCTTGCCCTTGGATGAAATAATAGACGTGTTGAATGAACAGACAGCTCCGAAGACTACATGCAGGGACTGTCAAAGATCTCTCCACAAATTGACTACAGTATCCAGAATGAGCTGTCCTCACACTAAATGAACAGATTTTGCAATTAAGAGTCTGTATATATTTAAGATGTTTATTTTCATTTTGAGAGAAGCTAAATTATTTATTACTCATTAACAACATGTTTAATCAAACAATGTACGCTTTGAGCACTGGCAACAAGCAATGCTATTTTAATAAGCTAAATGAAAACAGCGATTTTGTTCTACTTTTAGCATTTAATCTGTCACGTAAGGAGTCCCTGAATATTTTTTTTCAGGAAGGGGGCCTTGGATCCAAAAAGATTAAGAACCACTTGGACCAAAATCCTATAATGATCATAGCATCTTAGGCACCATAACAGGACTGAATATATTAGCATTGTATGATCCGGACAACAAAAAGGAACACTGAATTCAAATGTGAATGATAATAAAGGTTTCATATCCAGGCTGCATCATTCTAAATTAAACCTTCACAATTTTCGTGGTTTCTAGTAGATTAATATGACCTTGTCTAACCACAACATCTTCAATGGGTTCCGGAGATTCAAAGATTCTCCATCAAGCTGTTCTGCTTATCACACTGCCTGCTCAAACAGGAAGTATTTGCTAATAAATGCTCGCTTGGAGGAGAGCACATTCCCAGACTAACAACCAGAAAATGATTTACAGGCACACAAACAACCACAAAGAAGTTGCTGGAATGCGACGAGGCAATGTGTCGTTGGCTGGCATCCTGGCCATGCACCCAGGACCGCACTGAACTATCTGCGTCACCGTCTGTGGGACTCCTGGACATTGTTAGCGGGACTTGAACACCCGGCTGAAATAAAGTCGCTGTACTGAACACTCAGGGGGCCTCTACATAGTTAATTGATAAAGCCTACAGTGAACAATCTCATAACAGAAGGGGCAACACAATTGTTAGCATACCCTACTGGTTCAGTGGACTAAAAACACAGAAAAAGTGTTTATAAGTCATTGTAATAGGCAATCTACCGGTTATTAATTCCACGTGGGTCCTATTAATTGTCCTTTTTGTGGAGAGTGAAATCGTTGATACAGCTGAATCCTCTATCCACTGCACACCTTGCTAGTTGAAGTTAAGTTCATCCATCGGCAATGACTTGAGAGACAACGACATCATTCTTCAGCCAAAATCAAGACAACACATGGCAACCGTGCACGCTGGCGTGTGTCCGCGCGTGCGTAAGTCCTTCCAGCGCGTCCGTGAGTATACCGCGCGGGGTGCGCGTTTGTGCGCGCGTGGGGCTGCCAGCGATGCTATCCTCGGCCTGCTCCTGTCATAAGGTGGGAGGGCACTTCTCCTTCATGTGACATTCCCGGCCCTGCCAACACCAGACTGCATATCTGAAGGGAGCAGCTACCACTAATAGGCATGGGCAGTGTCAGCTACCCGCCCACACAGCCTATCAGGTGGTTTGCCTCCCTTCAAGGTGTGGTAATGAGATACGTTCATTTTGCTGCAGAACCTCTCAATACGCTGCTCGGGACACAGCGTGATACAGGCACCTTTCCCAGATCTAGATTTCCACTCCATCCAGGCAGATGTTCAATTAGAATCAAATGAGAAAATTAGCGACGTGACGAGTGGAGATTTGACGTGACATTTAAACATGATGAACATTGTTTTTGATAAGCACAACAGCATGGAGCCTCTTAAAAAGGACGAACAGTAAAAACGCTGGTCCTCACATTCGGAAACCGTTAATCCCCGTTGTTATTCAGAACTCACCTGTTTTAACGTGGCACCGTTTCATTTGGGGATTACATAATGTAACTCTGGGCAACGTTTGATGAAAATCTCATTATTGTCTTTAAAGAAATTAAAGTGTGACACTTAATCATGCCTGAGTAATGACTGACTGCCGAGTCGCTGATACAAAGTCAATCTAAGTAAGTGCATCACAAGCTTCCTAAGTGGATGCTAATAAAAATTTGCTTGTACTTCTTCCACATTCGGTTTTGTTCCTGACATTGATTCATTGCAGATGGGGTTTGTAAATGGAGTTCACTCTGGCAGACATCGCTTCATTTATGAGAGCCATCTCCATTTCCTATTACTTTGCACGAAGGGATGGCAATGGGTCATAAGAATGGCTAGATCTGGAGAAATCTCACTCCCGTTCCTGTCGCTCTCAATACAGGTGAGCGGTTGTGGCCAAATTATGCATGGAACCTTGCAGGGGCCCTGGTTCTGATTGCAAACAAGGAAATAAATGCAGCTTGCTTGTCGTTTGTAAGTAGGAATGGGCGGTATTCATGGATGCTTGAAAATCAAATAGCAACAGGAAAAATCCAATGTGAAGCCCGACAAGTTGGCTAGCTTTACGTCAGATTGTGAAGTGCATGCTGAAATAGACATTTTTATTGGCTATTTGTCAGGAAGCGTCCTGAAAAGTTAGTTCATTCAAGGGACTTGAAAAATGACTGGAGTCTTCTCCACAGACTATTTACTGTTTCTGCAGTAAGGACGCGACATTTACAGTAGGCACTGCAGGTTTCAAACTGTGCGATCAATTGAAGAAGCGTTTAGAATATTGGGGAGCTTAGTAAAGCTCTACTCATGACGTATTTAGAACCAATTACGATCATTCCAATCCTTTTGCTCTAATGCGTTAATATAGCGCCATTGTTGTGAAGCCTTTTGTCAAACAGACAGTGCCCACTGAAACCGGTGTAGGCTACACCAGCTAAGGCCCTAGCTCTCTCCGTGTCTCGGTTTCTCTCTGTGTCTCGGTCTCTCTCTGTGTCTCGGTCTCTCTCCGTATCTTGGTCTCTCTCTGTGTTTCTCACTGACTTTCTCCCTCCTCACTCTCTATCGGTCTGGTAATCTCTCTCTCCCTCACTCCCCCTCTCTGTCTCAGTCACACACTCCCTCACTCCCTGTGTCTGTCTCTGTCCCTCACTCCCTGTGTCTGTCTCTGTCCCTCACTCCCTGTGTCTGTCTCTCTCCCTCACTCCCTGTGTCTGTCTCTCTCCCTCACTCTCTGTGTCTGTCTCTCTCCCTCACTCTCTGTGTCTGTCTCTCTCCCTCACTCTCTGTGTCAGTCTCTCTCCCTCACTCTCTGTGTCTGTCTCTCTCCCACACTCTCTGTGTCTGTCTCTCTCTCTCACTCCCTGTGTCTGTTTCTCTCCCTCGTTCTCCTGTGCTATACATAGTGCTTTACATCACAGTGTTTCCTTGTTGTGTTTAGCGCAGTGTCGAACTATTCATGAATTCACTGTTATGTGACATTTGTCTAAAGGGAGTGCGTGTTTGAACACACTGTTTATTATTTTGGATTATCCTTTGAGCTGAATTGATTTATTTATTGTGGGGATATTGTGTATTGGCCCAGAGACTTGTGCTTTTTCTGCTGTCGATTTCAAACAGACACACACGCACACACTCAAACATGTGCACACACACAGAAAAACATACACTCTCTTCACTCTGTGAATAATACATCTAATTGGAAATGCTGGCGAAATGTTGGTGACTCGGTTCTTCATCTTTGCTTCTATGAAAGCGTCTCTCAGTTGTTCTAACCATTATTATTGTATAAGATACTCCTGGTTGATTTACATGTGTTTTGACTGGTGTTCATATCGGTGCGTTTTATCCTTTGTCTCCACTATCTGGCCAAAAGGCGACACTAGGCAGAGCCTTCCGCTGATGTGCGTCTGGGAGTGGAACTGTCTCTCTTCTGCTCTTCATATCAGCAGGCTAAGTACCTCCCCGGCGTCACAGATAAAAATCCTTAGGTTCTCGCCGCTAACAGCACCTCTACACAGTCAACATTCAACTTCCTGCCTGAAAACCCTGCTGTTCCATATTTCTAACACTCAAGCCATTATCCACTCTATGAGGAAGCAAGGAGAATATTCTACAGCAGACAGAGCCCATTGTAGCGTCCGGCCAGGCATTCAGTGCATGACAGCCATCAATTAAGGGACCGCAAGAGAGCGGGAAGAAACCGCAGAAACTCAGACCAAGTCTTCAGAAAGTCTAATCATAATGCTGTTATTTCATGTGAACAAAGCAACTTATACAGTAGGTAGCTAGAATAATTACATCTTCCTTCTCATTTAAATGTCCAGGGGCCACACATAATAAAGGTCAATGTTATAATAATAGATTTAAAGTGAGTAATTTATATAAGACGGTCCTCCCAGCGTGACATTTTCTGAAAGTTAACTTAATAGACTATATCACTCATTATTCCTTGACATAGTCATTTCTGTAGAAGCCAGTGTATTACAAACCAATGGCACAGTGTATTCCAAACCACTGCCACAATACTTCAAACCACTGGCACTGTGTTTTAAAAACCAATGGCACGGTACTTCAGGATTTCTTGTAGTTTACAGTAGTTAATTTGTATAACATGAATAAAAAGTGTACACAACTAACGTTACTGCGAGATTACCTTTAGCGTTAACAAGAACATACCCCATGGTTTTGATTTAATAAACCTGCCATATGTTATTCTAAATTGGCACTAACCATTTCTACTCGTCTCTCCTCCTGCAGTATAGGAGGGCAAAATGAATATGCAGCCACAACACATATCTCAACACAGTGACAAAAAAATCATCTGCACTGTATTTACCGCAGAGAGATCACAAGTATCCACTCAGATCTCAGCTTATGACTTCCGTCTAAAGCCAAGCAACTATATCAAAGGACTAAAGAGCATTTTGTAATACTCCTACGAGTGCCGCTGTCGCATAAGATAACTCCAAACGGCTCTTTTTCAAGACTGCCTTGAATTTACGGAGACAAGATATCGCGGGGAGAAAACAGAATGTCAGCGCGTCCGGCGGCGCCGGACCCTCGTACGGAGACGGTCTGGTATGGGTGTGTGTGTGGGGCGGGGGAGGCGGGGAGACACAGTACTTTTCCGCTCCCCTTTTCCAATACAGTGGTGACATATTGAAATGGCGTGTTTTCAGGCCCTAGTCCATTGCCTGACACGGCCCACTTAGACACTCATCAGAAAGACCTGAGTTCTCGGCTGCTTTGTTTCAGCTGATGTAATCTAAACCTGGTCCCTGCAGGGTTGTCTGGGAAAGATAAGACACCCCCACGACCCCCCCCCACTACACACACACACACACACACACACACACCGTGCTCCCCTGCTGAAAAAAAGGGCGGCTGCTATGAAGATGGATTACCCAGCTGGTGACACCATCTCCCCTTCCTCTGCAGCCACAGTGGAGTGCTGCTAACGCAATTAAGGCAATTCATCTCGAACAAAAGGGGTTCACAACAACACCCCCCCACACGTAATTCTGATTATGTAGGCCGCTGGGAAGGTGTACCGCTGCGTCCCCCACGTACCTGGTCTTTGTAAAACAATGCACGTGATTGGGACTCTCAAAACACAACAGTTTGAGTGATCAATCGGTCTCGCTGGAAGGCCAGGCAGCGGCGGTGCTCTCGTTTGAAAGATTCACTCGTCAAAATCCTGATTTTCTAACTACCGCTAAATGACCGTGGTCGTCGCTGTGTTTGTCTTCTGGCCGCAGTCGGTTCGACGGGGTTCAGAAAACCAGCCCGATAAAAATTCCTATCAGAGCAGATGTGTGCAGTTTGAAAAAGGCAAAGACAGTTCCAAACGCAGGCTGCGAAATGTGGGTAGACGTGCACGCGTGTTCGCGGGCTGTACTCGTTGGGTTTGTATGGTTATGCGTTTTGCACGTGCGACAGGGATGAGAGAGAGATAGCAATAAAGAGAGGGAGAATATATGGGATAAAGAGTTGACAGAGAGAGGAGGACGTGTTGGAGAACAGGAAGAAAATATGCGCTGAGAGTACAGACGAAAAGCACATTCAACACCACACACATATGATCGGTTCTGTGAAAAGTGACTTGGCCGAGTTCCACCTATTGACAATGTAATCCAGCATCCTGACAACATTCCATCCGCCACAATACAACCTGGCAGACGCAAGCAAACTTGTAATCTTCACATTTTTCTTTTTAATTACCTTAGAGTCAAAGACACACCAGGTGGTCTTCGCTGAATACCATCAACAAAGTAAAAGCCTGACAATTTACTTTTCCAGACGAAAAAAGGCCCAGGGTGCCACTGGAATGCCTATCGAGAGATGTCCTAATGAAATTCCCTCTGTGAACAGTGCATTATCATGATAGATTGTGTTTATGACGACAGGGCCACTGGTCCAGGTTTAATTATTCACTTTTGTTTTTGTTTCCAACAGGGTCCAATCGCAACCTTGCAGTATTACCCTGCCGTATGTCTGAACTGTTGATTTACCTGAACGTGGTCATTGTTGTCAAGGTTACGGCAAGGATCTGCGCCACTGTGCCGTGCACTCCTAGTTCCCGTCACTCCACGAACTCACCCCGGACTCATTCATTATCTTGTGTGCCTTAATCATGCACACCAGGTCCAAATTTCCCATCAATATGTGTTTAAATGTTTCCCCTCTTTTCCCATCACTTGTGGAATATTGTTGTTAATGTTGCTTGTCTTTATGGCACTCGTTTTGCTGCTAAGTCAGCCCCTTTACCTTGATTCAGTTGTTTGTGTATTCAGAGTTTGTTTAAATTAAAAGTCCTACATTCAGATACAATTCTGCCAGCGCCTGGTTCCTCTCCACCACACCGCCCTTATAACTGTAACACAGGCAAGGTCGACCGACCAGGACTCACAAAAAGGAGGAAAAGAACAACATCTATGAGCCCTCCCAATGGAGTCACAGCGGAACAACACTCCAAAACAACAGAACTTTCCATTCAGAACAAGTCCCCAGGTCTACGGGTGGGACATCAGATAAATTAAACGATCACTCCCATCAGCATTCTGATGGAAAAAAACGTGAGAAGGGAACATCCTACTCTGTAACTTCGCTACACATTCGGTCGGAGCGAGGACAACGACGTAACCAAAGAACGGTGCAAAAAAAAACAACCCCTTCCGTGCATGGACGAGTCCACTTGAAGGGCGGCGTCCACTTTGCAGGCTTACAGGGCAACCGAAGGGCATCGACGGCGTAACCACTATGCAAATGGGAGGTCACTTTGTTTGACAGGCAACAACAATGTTTTGTGTATATGTAAACCGCGATGAGACGTCCCAGACACTGAGCACACAGGCCTGCTGTCTGAGGTGTGCCGTCCCCTCCGGTGGGTGACCTCTGCCTGGATCAGGACAGTCTGAATGAACAGATCCCCGACGTCACCCGGCCACCCCACCACCACCCCCGCATGCGCACCACGCTACCGGTGAAAGACTTTACACCCACCGCGAGAAACCGCTGCGGCCCTTCCACCAAACCGTTGCCGCGCCGGCTTTTCCATAGATTTCGTGAGCCGAGGCCATCGCAGGGAGGCTGGCGTAAATCTTCGAGCCTGTGAAGGTGCGGATATGCGTCAGCTGACAACGAGTGGCAAGGTCGCCCGCGCGCCCCCGCCCCCCTCCGCCCCGTGGAGGGCGAAAAGTGCTTGATTAGCACCCAGACTCGGCACAGCGAGGGCCGTGTCAGGACACCCCTAGATACCAGCCAAACCAATTATACCTTCAGTCCTCACGCTGGTTTGTTTGTGCTGATATCTACACTGTGAATTACAGCAGGGGTCATGTGGTGGGGAGACTGCAATGAGTTGGAACCTCTACTGAGGCTCACGGGAGTCTCTGTCTGATGAATGTAGGTAAACAGACATGCATAGTACCGGTGCACTTTCAACCTAAAGCGGCAGATAAAATGTTTAAGGTCGGATAGAATAATAACCTGTTGTTGTCTCAATATCAGATCTAGCCGGATCAGAATTTAGAACCTTACAGTGACTGGTTTCAATTAAAGGGGTCCGGCAGATAACGAAATGGCTTCGTCAGCAATGGGTCATTTCTCAAGCAATAATTTAGATAGAGATGTCTTGGAGTGTTCTCTGAGTGGAGGGAGGAAAAACAGCTGTTATTGGCTGAGATGTTCTTTCTTATTGTTTTTTTAATCATAAATGTATTGCGTTGTGATATCGAACGAAAAAAGGGCATTATCGTTTTTTTTCAAAATGTCTAGACATTATTTCAATTTCATGTAAATATTCATTTTATAAAACAAAGTCAAATTGCTTTTTACTGCACTGGCACTATAACAGTCAAGGAGGGATTCTAGAACATTGAAGAATAGAATCAATATGACCAGAGATATAATATGAAGTTACAGAGCCTGACCAGGTAAATATACAGTAATCATAGCCAGAAGTGTCTGGCATTTGTTCACTGTCAATACTACAAGAACAGCACCTCAGGGCATACCTGAGCAAATGATACTGTAAACCCATTGCAAAGAAAATGAACTCGCTTACACAGAGAAACATCAGATATTAAACCAGCCTGGTGTATTCATGGAAGGAAGGGATGTCTGACCAATAAAATAATGTTTTTAACAATTCATATTTTCCTTTGTCTATTTATCCCCAATCAGAGAAGAGAGGGAGGGGAACAGCACTCCCCCTGTCTCATAGTGTGTAGGACACAAAAGATAATGAACAAAAGTAGCATAACCTGTTGACACCTGTTCCTGTAGATTGACTGAGGCAAGGTAGAATTTGGTGTCCCTTGATAAACGTTTTTTTATAACTAGCCAATTAGCATTGACCTGGGCTCAACTGTGTGTAGCCCTTTCTCAAAAAGAAAAATCCTTAAGGGGAGAGAGATTGGTTTGAAGCCACATCGTATCACATCACATTAAAATCAAAACGTCAGAAAGAATATTGTCGTTATATTATATTTCTCAGGTGGCTAGCGAAAATCATCCATTTCCTAATTTAGCTATGTTCATAGCCTATATGGTGTAGATTGTCATAGGCTTGAGAAAATGGAGGTTGCTAATGTTAAACAGTTGCTCATCGTTATTTTTATGGAGGAAGTCTTGTCTAGGATTGCTAAAAAAATTGTCCGTTGATTGAAGTCAGAACGTTTCAGCAAGTGGGTTACATGAAAAAGAGAATAATTTTGTCTTTTATAAAATCTTTTCAACTTACGCATCGCACAAACACACACACACACACACACACACACACACACACACACATTAAAAGAATCTCTTAAAAGTCGTTGCCATTCAATATTCTATTTTCTCTAACCCCTAACTTAACCCTAACTCTAACTTTAACCTCTTAAGCTGACAGCCTTGAAGCAGTTTTGGCCTATATTTGCTATGCCCAGTAAGTATAGAAAGATCCATTAATAATAGACTACTAAACCCTTATATCCACACAAAGCCTGAAAGCTGCAGAATACAGTGGACTCATCTATGTTTGTGTGAGACTTACTCAGTTTGCACAGCATGGGCTCAAATGAATTACACACAAGCACAACAACAAATCTTGTGTATCAATAAGAGATTTCATACCTTATGAATGAATAAGGCTTTTCAACCTTTGCATTTTTTGCAAATACTCATTCAAACACTTCATGACATAAATGATTAATAATCATATAATGTTAAAATGTCCTATAAAGTCATAAGTAAATATATAATAAATTACAAAACATATTTTAATATGCTTCCATTTATTTCACTGTAGAGCTGACAGTGTTTGTTTCACTTAGACAAGATAGACTAACATCTGTAACAACTCTGTCTATACCAGGCAAACAAACAGCCATTTAATTAAAATGTCTTGGAGTGTACCTTTAAGTGTTTTGGAAGTCTGATTTCAAGTCCTCCTATTTAAAAGGAGGTAATCACAAAATGGAAATCAGTTGAAAAAGAAGATACAGCACATAGTCTCTAGCAAAGATAATAATATTAACAAAATGTTACATTTTGGTCAAAGACCTTCATCAGGCATACAGAATCCTTGTAAGCAACCTTTCGCCGGAACCAGGCGATTAAAACAGCTTTATTCAGTTCACTCTAGTACCCGTTTCAGACATATGATCATATGTTGCGCCTCTGAAGCTCTTTGGTAGCGGCATAAGTATATATATGTAAGTGCACCATTTTACTTTTTCAAATGCCAACAAAACCTTCTCTGGAGATTCTCAGCGCCCCTGAATCTGCATCTTCTTGGTCTGTAAAGAAATGCTGTGTCGCAGGTGTGACTAACATCCATCACTATGCAAACAGAAACTGTCAATCAAATAATCTTGAGGTGCATTTACACAGCCTGCCTGCCTACCTCCTGGGTGTAGCCCATTCTCCTAAAAAAAGTATGCTACTGTTTGGTAATGCTGTCACTAACCATGATATTTGGTAGAAAAGGGATTCATTTTGCTACCCTACCAAAATAAAAATGATTAAACAACTAAATGCAGGACATTTACAGTTTTCTGCTCAGGTGTAAATAAATTATCTACACCAGAGCAGAATGATCTTGTCTGAAAGTGTAAAAATGCTTCTGATGTGCTACTTTTTTTAATTGTCTGAAAGGTTCAGATTTTCCGCTATCAACACCTTACCATGGAGGTGTTCTTTGTTGTAAAAAGGTATTTTGCCTCACACGGAACTCGGATGAAAGCTGTCGACATGACATGAAACACTCTGAGCCAATTAACATTTACCAAACACCATAATATTATACTGTAACTGGACAGCAGGATAATCCACACCAGTGGAAATGCATCATAGTGCATAAAACAAAAGCAGGACATACAGTCAGTGTCGGTTTTATTCAATACATTTTAATTTTGTTGATTAAACTGCCTTTTAACTCACGTTAAATCAAAGTTTTGACTAACCGATTTTAGTTAAGCATTCCCTAACTGTTACATTAAAACTAATCATAGCACTAGGTCTGCACACCACTCTGTGCGACTAAATACTGGACTTTTCAACAGTTAGACTTCAAGCTATGAGAATTGGAAATAACACCTCCTCCTTCTCACTAACTCTTAACACTGAGGCCCCCCTGGGGTGTGTCCTCAGCCTGCTCTACTCCCTGTTTACCCACTGTGTGGCTCTGAACGACACCGACTCCATCATGTTCGTTCTGGGGCCTGATAAATCAGAAAATAGGCCCAGGGGGACTGAGTGCTGGGGGCTAAAGGCCCGGGCTCTGCCTTTGGTCTCGTACAACCAGGAGGAGGATGAGATATCCTGTCAACCCACACCTGTGTGGCTCTGAACGACGCAGACCCATCATATCTGCAGACGACACCCCTTGTAGTAGATCTGATAACCAACGAGTCAGCCAATAGGGAGGAGGTAATCAGACTGGCATGGTGGTGCCATGATGACAACCACTCTCTCGCTGTCAGCAAAACCAAGGACATGATTGTTGGCTTTAGACAGCGAAGCAGGAAACACGCCTCAATCCACATCAATGAGGCTGCAATACAGTCAGCAGTTTTAAGCTCCTTGATGTCCACATAGCTGAGGACTTGTCAGGGACAGTGAATGCCACCGACGTTGTCAAGAGGGCGAAACGCCGACTCCGCTCCCTAAGGCGACTAAGAAAAATCAGCACGCCACCATGGGTCCTGTCAAAGTACTGACGCTGCATCGTCGAGGGCGTCCTGACCAGCTATGTAACGGACCGGTGTGGTAAAGATGGCCACGCCCGTCACTGGGGCTGGAAAAGGCATGCGGTATCACCCCAGCCGCATGCTGTTCAGACGGGGACCATAATGACATGCTCAGAAACTCGAACTGCGTGCCATCGAACTGCTGTATACCGGACCACCTTAACCCACTCTGCCCGAGCCTCACCAACCCAGACACACCTGCACCCACACACTCAATGTGCTGTTATTATTGTTATATCATTGCTGCTGTTTTTGTGTAAAGTATTTTACATTGTTTCATACAGTATTTAACATTGTTTCATACAGTATTTTACATTGTTTTATGCACTACTATATATTGTTGCACACAGTAAATCAACAGGCCTTGTTGTTCAGTATTCAAAAAATCTGATGAATTCATTTGCTCAGTCATGCTGTACAAGTTACATGTAAATGTTTGTTCGATTCAAAATGGTTTCTGTACTTAACCAGACACATTTTCTCAGGATTTGTGACGAACCCATCATATTCTTCTAGAGTCACGGCTTATACTGCAAATAACACATATTCGCAACACGGGTCACACGGCTTCCCCAAGGATTTCATCCACATCCATTGCAATAAATCTCAAGTTTGTGTAAGTTTACCTGTTGCTCTCTCGCAGAGCCTCGCTGCCCTTCCTCCAGGAGATCACCCCCCACGGGGACATCTTGGGCTGGCACTCTATCAGCACATCTCCCCCTTCCTTCACCATGCTGTGGCTCCTCAACTGGTTCTGGGAGAAATCTGGGGCAACAGCTGAGACAGGACATACATGCTAAAAACTTCACTGCAATTTTACTTCCTTATATCTGTCTTTTGACATTTATTACATGAGCCGAAAGGGCAGGACTTTTGTCTCAACACCTGACCTGAACTTGGAAAATCTCAGGGCTCAGACTACTTTCCTGTAAGGTCACGTTGTCAGAAAATAGAAAACAACGTATAGACGGAACAAGACGGTTCCATTTCGAGAGGCCTGGAGAGTTGTTATCATGACGAGAGCTACAGTCAGTGTTATTGGCTGGAGCTGGAGATACACTGCAGCTCATGCTACTCCGCTACAGATACTGATTCAAAGGCAGTGACACTAAAAACTAAACAAAAATAATTATGAAATGGAGTGTTATCTCTGTAACCCCTAAACGTTTTAATTAGGCCCTGGCAAAGCTGCCGTGTACTTCAGAGTGTGGCGCGCCGTGCGTCTCTGATGGTGAGCAGATATGTCGGGGGAAGGATGGCGAGCGCTACACTGCACTCCGTAATTAACAGGGAATCCATTTCTCTTCTAAGAAAAACAAAGGGAAAATGTCATGTCCGTTTTTCAACTCAAATTAGTTCTATCATGATAATTTCCTTTTCTCTCCTGGATCCCTCCCTTTGCTTTTATAAAGCACTTCAATTAGTGTATCTCTGCCAGCGACTGTCAATGCAATTTTTACCTCCTCCACGTTCAATTTAACCCGGGCACTTTGGCTGTGTAGGATCTAATTCCAATCAATGACAAAGCAATGATCAAGCGTGGTGGGAGATGAGAGTGAGAGCTCGAGGCCAGTCCTGTGCCGGAGAACAGGGTCCCGGCTGACAGGACTGACAGGGCAGATATGTGGGACTGGAGAGCACGGTGGCACCGCAATACATCAACGGCACTCCGGTGCATTCGTCTTGTAATTAATGCATTTTAATTAGGGGCGGCCGGGGGTTGGGGGGGGGGGCGG
>JACXGJ010007513.1:0-30268 GCA_016801105.1 Esox niger | reverse complement strand
AGAACTACACCTCCTGTCCTTCCCCAGTACAGAACTACACCTCCTGTCCTTCCCCAGTACAGAACTACACCTCCTGTCCTTCCCCAGTACAGAACTACACCTCCTGTCCTTCCCCAGTACAGAACTACACCTCCTGTCCTTCTCTACTACAGAACTACACCTCCTGTCCTTCCCCAGTACAGAACTACACCTCCTGTCCTTCTCTACTACAGAACTACACCTCCTGTCCTTCTCTACTACAGAACTACACCTCCTGTCCTTCTCTACTACAGAACTACACCTCCTGTCCTTCCCGAGTACAGAACTTCACCTCCTATCCTTCTCTACTACAGAACTACACCTCCTGTCCTTCCCCAGTACAGAACTACACCTCCTGTCCTTCCCCAGTACAGAACTACACCTCCTGTCCTTCCCCAGTACAGAACTACACCTCCTGTCCTTCTAAGACTTGACGGCTTCAGTGATGATGTAGAAAGCCCACATCTTGTTCTGACCTGTACATGATTGGTCTTACTGTGTGGTGTAACCCTGTGTGATCCTCTTCCAGGCGTGTAGCAGTGAGACAGGACACCTGCAGCATTGTAGCCATCTCACTCAACATAATGCAGAAGGTTCATCCTGTCATCTGGTCCCTCAGTAACCTCCCCTTTGACTGCACACAGATCATGGCCGTGCCGAAGCCCATTGGTAAACCTCTCACTGCGTTCCTATATTCAGAGTTGTATTTCCTCCCTATTGTATGTGTCTTTGGATATGTCTGCTAAATTATTAAGTATTTAAATATTTTTTTGAAATGGAGCAACATCAATTAAGACCAAATGTGATGGTATTCCTGCTGTGTTTCCAGGTGGTGTGGTGGTGTTTGCAGTCAACTCCCTGTTATACCTCAACCAGAGTGTCCCTCCATATGGAGTTTCACTCAACACACAGACCAATGGGACCACTGCCTTCCCCCTGCGTGAGTATGGACTCACACACAAAGCATCACAGTGCCTGGATACCAATATATTACAAACACACCAGGTGCCTCGCTATTATGGGATGTCATACCCATGGTATAACTGGTTTTAATCACATTTACGTGTCTAGGTAAATCTTTTGACATCAAAGCTCCAACATAGTGTACATAGTGTATAAGTGTATTTAATAACACTTTTTAACAGGTTGTAAGCATGTATGAACCTTTTGAATGTCTTCTAATAAGACTGATGTTTTTTATTTCAGGGATACAGGAAGAGGTGAAAATCACACTAGATTGTTGCCAGTCCACCTTCATCGGTTCTGACAAGATGGTCATCTCTCTGAAAGGAGGAGAAATGTAAGTGGGTCACAAAGCTGTTAGAGAGATATTCATGAGCTAATACATGTAGTTTAAGAGATTTGTGAGCAAGCGTATGTAGTGGCCAGAATTGCTTTATTAGACTTAGTTGAAGCTGGTGTCCTCTGTTTGTCATATTACAGTCACAAAGGCATTACAGCAAACACCGACCGCTTCCTCTTCCACATCCAATCACTTCATGAACCATAGAAACATGTACCGCAATTTATGCGACAGCTATTTGTGCCCTCAAATCGACATGGTGGGGTTGTAATACCTGCGCTACAGATTCAAGTGCCACGTGTCTGGCCTCGACCCGGTCAGTGCCCCGTGTCTGGCCTCGACCCGGTCAGTGCCCCGTGTCTGGCCTCGACCCTGTCTGTGCCCCGTGTCTGGCCTAGACCCTGTCTGTGCCCCGTGTCTGGCCTCGGCCCGGTCTGTGCCCCGTGTCTGGCCTCGGCCCGGTCTGTGCCCCGTGTCTGGCCTCGGCCCGGTCTGTGCCCCGTGTCTGGCCTCGGCCCGGTCTGTGCCCCGTGTCTGGCCTTGACCTGATCTCTCTCCTCCTTGCAGATATGTGTTGACCCTGATCACAGACGGCATGAGGAGTGTCCGGGCCTTCCACTTCGACAAGGCCGCTGCCAGCGTCCTCACCACCTGTGTAAGCAGCGCAGCGCTCCCACACACAAGCATTGACAATGTGCTGACAGCAGCCCTCACTTTACAGTTCACTGCCTCTGTGTGCAAATCGGAGGTAGGGGGAAGGAGGGGAGAGCAGGGAGAGAGGGAGAGTCTGATTGCTGTTGGAAGGCTGGCATGGGTGTACACACACACACACACACACACACATAGCTGCAACTGTGAGGACTGCAGTGCAGTGATATTATCCATCTGCTGCTGACCGTTCATTATGGAGTAGCTGTGGGGAGAATACACGCAGATGGACAGGGGCCAGATTGCCTTCTCCATGCCAACATCAGCCAATAAGGTGTTATCTCATACTTGGCCACACCCACCACCTTTCCTAGGTTCCCACTCCTGGCTTCATTAGGCTTCCATCGGGAACAGCAGCTAGCGGACTTTCTTGGTTTAGTTGTAACATCGCTCTGTCTCTCCTCCGTTTCCAGATGATGACCATGGAGCCTGGTTATCTGTTCCTGGGGTCCCGGCTTGGAAACTCCCTCTTGTTGAAATACACAGAGAAGTACCAGGAGAAACCGGAGAAACCGCCAGTGGAAGAGGATCAAGAAAAGGAAGAGGAGATGGACGAGGAGAAGCAGGTGAGCTGGTATCATATTCTCCTCAGTCTGGTCACGTGGCATTCTGCTGAGAGATTCTAGTAGGACCATTTTTCTTGTTTTCATTTTGGCTTAAAAATAATACTAGTCATCTGTTCCATTATACATTTTCAGCACTTCAGTTCCTCATGCTAGTCATTGACTAACAGATCCCCATGTTAAAATGTGTAACTTAAAGCTGTAGTTCACAAGGTTTAACAGTACCACTGGTCACCCCAGGAGTATACTATTATAATTATTCTAGTGTTTCCTCGAAGTGAATTAACTGTAGGTGTTTGTTGTAACGTCTTGCTAATAACACGTTCATTATGCATTGTAATTTTTCGAAACGGTGTAATTAACTTAACGGTGAAAATTCTAGGAAGAACCTCCCAGTAAAAAGAAGAGAGTTGATTCCTCGACCAATCAAGGTATGTGAACAGTTAGTGCATTACAGTGGTTTTTGTTTTGTCTATTTTCAAATGTACTGAAATGAGGTGAGCTCACTTATAACGTGTCTTACATCTAAATTCAGCTGGTAAAAGTCAGCTGACCGATGAGGTGGATGAGATTGAGGTGTACGGGAGCGAGGCAGCGTCAGGAACTCAGTTGGCCACCTACTCCTTTGAAGTACGACCCATGGTTACCCCAGTAGAAGCCCTCTGTCTGTATTTCATCTAGCTTTGGTTTGTGCAGAAACTCCAATGTGGTCCTATGCTTTTCTCCAGGTGTGTGACAGCATACTGAACATTGGACCATGCGCTGGTGCCTCCATGGGGGAGCCAGCCTTCCTCTCAGAAGAGGTAAAAGGTTTCTGCTCATGGGTTGTATTTGTGACAGTGCTGATATTGAACCCTGTAGCAAGATATTTTCTCATACCTTTGCCATGCTAACAGTGAGAGACTGCGTGTCTGCTGTTTCTATTTCCACAGTTCCAGTCCAACCCAGAGCCGGACCTGGAGATCGTTGTGTGTTCTGGCTATGGGAAGAACGGGGGCCTGTCAGTTCTTCAGGTGAATACTCTTTGTACCCTTTGTGTCTTTCTACAAGTGCATGCATGAGGCTGCACTGTGCTAAGACCTGTGGTAACGAGGCCCATCTACCTCAGGTCCGGTAGCGGTGCTACAGAGAACATCCCCCTCTGGGTTTACCAGGGCTGCTGTCTGAGAGATCAATGGGGTAGCCTATAAACCGCCCAGACACATGTGAACACTGCATGCAAGGGAGGAGGTTTATAAAGTGGGAATACCATTAGCGTACAACTTACCTGATGGATAACCTGTGGCAACACGAAATATTGGAATGACGTAGCGGTCGGAAAACCACTGATTGTTTCCAAGTCAGCTCTGAGGGTTGATGATTCGGTCGTTCCTTATGGCAGTTGATAAGGGATGTATGTTGACGATGCTTTCTGACCCCTTCGCCACCCAGAGGAGCATCCGGCCCCAGGTGGTCACCACCTTCGAACTGCCGGGTTGCCACGACATGTGGACTGTAATCTCCAACGAGGTGAAGGAGAAGGACAGGTCTCCTGCAACGGAGGGAGAGGGGGAGACCCCCGAGGAGAAGGAAGGGGAGGAGGAGGGGAAAACGGAGGCTGCGCCAGTCGAGGACGACAAGAAGAAACACGGCTTCCTGATTCTCAGCAGAGAGGACTCCACCATGGTACAGAACACCTCTCCACAGAGCAGTCTGAAAGGGACCTCCGTCCCCTCATTGTCCTGTGATGTGGATTGAGATCGGGGTGCTGATTTGAGTTGGATGTTAACCCCAAGTCTTCCTTTGCGGTTGTCTAGATCCTACAGACTGGTCAGGAGATCATGGAGCTGGACACCAGCGGTTTTGCCACCCAGGGTCCCACTGTGTTTGCCGGGAACATTGGTGACAACAAATACATCATCCAGGTCTCCCCAATGGGCATACGACTGCTAGAAGGAGGTAGAAAAATCAAAAGAAAAGATTCCCCAATGCACTTGTTGAAGCACTTCAGGACAGGTTTTTAAAAGGGATTTAGAAATACATTTGATTGACCGATTGACTGATTGATTGATTGATTGATTGACACTCCTTCTAGTGACCCAGCTGCACTTCATCCCAGTGGACCTTGGTTCTCCCATAGTCCAGTGTTCCGTTGCGGACCCCTATGTGGTCATCATGACCGCAGACGGAGTGGTCACCATGTTTGTCCTGAAGACCGACTCATACATGGGCAAGACCCACCGCCTGGCTCTTCAAAAACCACACATACCTACAGTAAGTCAGGGCAACTTCCTGTTTCCGCTCACTAAAGCCGGGCAGCATTAAAACTGGCCCGTTCTTAGACCGACGATTCCCTCCCCTACAGCAACCCCGTGTCATCACGCTGTGTGCGTTCCGTGATGTCAGCGGGATGTTCACCACGGAGAACAAGCAGACGTGTCACGCCAAGGAACAAGACGTCACGTTCAAGAGCCAGTCAGAGGCTGAGACCATCATACACGATCTCAGGTTAGAGACGGCTATACAGGACAACAGGTTTGGGTGTTTTAGGAAAAGGTACCTGTAGGGTTTTTACAAAAGAATGAGAGATTCTCACTGGCTTAATTTTTTTGAGCTGCACTTGATTTCTTAGTCAGCGGAGGCTCGGTCTCACGTCTCCGTTCTTTCATATGTCGCGTTCAGCAACACCGTGGATGACGAGGAGGAGATGTTGTATGGAGACTGTAACCCAGCCGGCATCACGCCCACCAAGGACGAGGGCCACCCTGGGTACCGCACCTCGTCGTCCGGGGCCCTGGGCGGCTGTTCCGAGCAGGGGTCAAGACGAGCTGAGCCCACACACTGGTGCATGGTGGTCCGTGAGAACGGCGTTATGGAGGTCAGGATCAGCGTCTCTTTTTCGTCAGCATCATTTTAGACAATAGCTCAAGATGCAGTATAGATTGGTGTTAGGTAAAGTTAAACATGTTCTACAGGATAAAGCTATGGTCATTTTGTGTGCGAAGGGATCCGAACTACAATGTTTTATGGGTAAATTGACTGACTGACTCATTAAATAAAGAGGTGTTATTTATAATATGATTTGTAGAACATTTTGATCCTCAAACACTGGAAATATATTTATCCTCTTCTCCAGATCTATCAGTTACCTGATTGGAGACTGGTGTTCCTGGTCAAGAACTTCCCAGTTGGCCAGAGAGTGTTGGTTGACAGCTCGGCCGGCCAGTCAGCAGCACAGGGAGAGGGGAAAAAGGAGGAAGTGACACGACAGGGCGAGATCCCATTAGTCAAAGAGGTGGCTCTGGTGTCACTTGGCAACAACCACTCCAGACCCTACCTGCTGGTAAGCATTTTGTTATTTAGGTTTTAAAAGGTGGAGTCAATGAAATGATGTTGCAGCACTGCAGACATCGCCATGGCGAGACTTTCCTTTTGCACATTCACACTCCAACACTCTTACTTTCTGTGGAAACGGGCCTGCTATGCTGTTGTCCATCACACAGCTGACTATCATTACAGTAGAATGGTTCAACACCAGAATATGGAGCCGTAATACCCTGGATCTCCAACACTGAGGCTTCACATTGGTCTGAGGTTGTTTGTTCCATTTCTTTCACAGGTCCATGTTGAACAGGAGCTTCTGATATATGAAGCGTTCCCATACGACCAGCAGCAGGCTCAGAGCAACCTGAAGGTCCGCTTCAAGAAGGTAAGCGACCGGGCCTTTGGAAAAGCAACGTCAACTTAATTAACCACTTGACATTCAACGCCGGTCCTTTGTGTTGCTCTTCTCAGATGCCCCACAACATCAATTTCCGTGAGAAAAAGTTGAAGGTAAAGAAAGACAAGAAGGCTGATGGTCAAGCCGGTCCCAGTGAAGAGGGTTCAGCCGTGGTTAAAGGTCGCGTGGCCAGGTTCCGATACTTTGAGGACATCTCCAGCTACTCTGGGGTAAGTGTTTGGGCTCCTTCCATAGACATGTTATATCCCAATTAAGTCTTCAAGCCACATCTCTATGGCTCCGAACCAAGAGCTACACTAGAGACCATAAAAATAATTCACGTTGTAGGATGCTCCCGTTCCCTGTAAGACACATCTGAAAGGAGACAATCCATAAATGTTATGTATCTGTGCTGTTCTTCTGTGTGTTCTGATGATGTCATGTTCCACTGTCAGGTGTTCATCTGTGGCCCCTCCCCTCACTGGATGCTGGTGACGTCGCGGGGCGCGTTGAGGCTCCACCCCATGACGATCGACGGCCCAATCGAGTCCTTCTCCCCCTTCCACAACATCAACTGCCCCAAGGGCTTCCTCTACTTCAACAAGCAGGGCGAGCTGAGGATCAGCGTCCTGCCCACGTACCTGTCGTACGACGCGCCGTGGCCCGTCCGGAAGATTCCTCTGCGATGCACCGTCCACTACGTGTCGTACCACGTGGAATCCAAGGTGTACGCCGTGTGCACCAGCGTCAAGGAGCCCTGCACCCGCATCCCCAGGATGACCGGCGAGGAGAAGGAGTTCGAGACCATAGACAGAGGTGCGTTTTCTATACACACGCCGCGCGCTCCCCGTTCGACGCGCCCCCCCCCCCCCGTTGACGTTCCCTCCGTGTTCCGTTCCCCTCAGACGAGCGCTACATCCCGCCGCAACAGGAGACGTTCTCCATCCAGTTGATATCTCCCGTCAGCTGGGAGGCCATCCCCAATACACGGTAACCGATTGGGCGGGCCTGTATCGATCGGTCATATCTGTGGGCGGGGCCAGGGTGGTCTGACGCCGTGTCCCTCTCTCTCCCCCTCTGTGATCAGCATCGACCTGGAGGAGTGGGAGCACGTGACGTGTATGAAGACCGTGGCGTTGAGGAGTCAGGAGACGGTGTCTGGGCGGAAGGGATACATAGCTGCAGGGACTTGTCTCATGCAGGGGGAGGAGGTGACTTGCAGGGGCCGAGTGAGTAACCTACCTACCTACCTCAGCACTTGCATGTTCAGAAATACCCTCGGCTGGGGTTCTAGCCAGTTCTAGCTTTGCTTATTGAGGTCAGAAATCACATGACCTGCTAGTATGTCATTTGGTGTTGCTATTATGGTATTCATTTCTCGTGGAATTAACGCCTTCACCGTTGCGTCCAGATTCTGATCCTGGATGTGATTGAGGTGGTGCCAGAACCCGGTCAGCCCCTAACGAAGAACAAATTCAAGGTTCTGTATGAGAAGGAACAGAAGGGGCCGGTCACGGCTCTGTGTCACTGCAGTGGATACCTGGTGTCTGCCATCGGACAGAAGGTGACCGTCACCACTAAAGACATCCTGATAGATATTCAGTGTTTCAGATTCACAATACCTTTATGATGTGGTCCGTGTTATGCATCTGTCTGTTCCTCTTTCTAGATTTTCCTGTGGAGCCTGAAAGACAACGACCTGACAGGCATGGCCTTCATCGACACCCAGCTCTACATCCACCAGATGTTCAGCATCAAGAACTTCATCCTGGCCGCTGACGTCATGAAGAGCATCTCCCTGCTGAGATACCAGCCTGAGAGCAAAACGCTGTCGTTGATTAGCAGGGTAAGACGGCAGTGCCACACTCTCAGTTGACTGGTGTCACAGGGGGAATGGCAAAGCAAAGTACAAGAGATTTAGTCTTCAAAATCTCAAATGATCAGTCCCTGAGGGGTTTAGTTCCATGTTAATTTGGTGTTTATCTTTATATCCCAGATAATTGTTTCTTGTCATGGATGAAAGAAAGTCTTGGTTCTTTCTTCTCTTCCCCTTTGGGATCCCCGGGTTTGTTAGGTGTTTATCTTCTAGAGAGCTTTGCTGGAGGAGATTTGTTCGTGTTGGTTTTTTGTTCCAGGGTTGCTAAGTCTTATGAATTTGTTTGTGCCTGTGTATGTAACCCCAGGATGCCAAGCCACTGGAGGTCTACAGCATAGAGTTTATGGTGGATAACAACCAACTGGGCTTCCTGGGTAGGTTTGTTTTTGGTAGCTAACCTATTTCTCAGTTTAAGACTATCATGCTTAACTATCTGGATAAAACCTACAGAACCCTGTACGTTAAGCCTCAACCGCTCAAATAAATCTAAATTCCTGTTTCAGTTTCCGACCGAGAACAGAATCTGTCTGTGTACATGTATCTGCCTGAAGGTGAGTAATAAAGCAAACATGGTCTTACCTTTCAGAAATGAACAACATCACACAGTCGGACGTTTTTAAAATATATTTAGCTGATCTCATCCTACAAACATTTGAATGTCGTGTGTAGGATCTGTCTGGTAGGGCAGCGGCCTTTCATAGAAGCAAGCATAGACTGTTTGAAGAGGAAAGAAACAGAACGGCTTGCCGTCATCTTTAATTCAAACCCTAGTTTGTAGGGTGTGTGCTGCCATAAGGTGGCAGCAAACGCCATTAAGTGAGTGAAGGGGTGGAAGTGTGATGTAAAAGCACAGCTCCTCAGTCATTATCTCTGTACTTTGCCCGGCTGTAGCCAAGGAGAGTTTCGGGGGCATGCGCCTGCTAAGGAGAGCAGACTTCAACGTGGGAGCTCACGTCAACGCCTTTTGGAGGATGCCCTGTCGAGGGGCATTGGACACCGCTACTAAGAAGACCCTAGCGTGGGACAACAAGCACATCACATGGTTTGGTAGGACACAAAATGATGACTTTGCCATTTGTACTGGCAGCTACAGGGTAGACGTAGTTTATGTGAATAAAAGGTCAAATGATACGCCTTTGGCAATAAAATGGCTTTTCTTGGTGAAGCTTAGACAGCGGTTATTCAAAAGATGCTTAGACAGCGGTTATTCAAAAGTTGCTTAGACAGCGGTTCAGCAGTGAAACCCTGTTGGATATGTTACCGTCACTTAATATTCTTCCCCATTTGGCCACACAGTCATTCTAGAACAGCCTATTAAACTGCCGACCTCTGAAGCTACCTAACCTTAAGAGATCCCTCCTCTCTCCCTCCCCACAGCCACTCTAGATGGAGGCATCGGGCTGCTGCTACCCATGCAAGAGAAGACATACCGCAGATTGCTGATGTTGCAAAACGCCCTGACCACCATGCTGCCACACCATGCCGGATTAAATCCCAAGGCATTCAGGTGACTCACCACACACACAGCCCCTGTCAGTTCATCAGTGTTCTTACCGTTGATTAGCATTAAGCAGCACTTCCTGGCTTACATTAATGGGCTTTTTAGAAGGCAGACATTTTTGTTAGAGATGAGAACTTTTTTTGTGGGGGGGGTTCGTATCTCCAGGATGTTGCATGTTGACCGACGGCAGCTCCAGAACGCAGTGCGAAATATTCTGGATGGAGAGCTGCTCAATAAGTACCTGTACCTCAGCACCATGGAGCGTAGCGAGCTGGCCAAGAAGATCGGCACCACCTCTGACATAGTAAGTATCAGTTTGCGCTGTAGTCTACAGCTCTCATTGACGATACCTGCTGTATGAGCTAGGGTTAATTGATAGTATTCTAGCTCACGCACATTTTGTAAGCCCCACAGTAATCCATGATGGGGTCTAAATGAACAGTCATGTTGCTATTGGTTAAATTAATTTCAATTCAGTTTCCTAGGGTGGTCCAGTATTGATTCAAATTCTTCTTTCACCACTTTGCTGTTCATTGAAGCATAAAATGCCTGAATAACCTCAGTCTCCCTCCATTTCAGATCTTGGATGATGTTCTTGAGATTGACAGGGTGACTGCTCATTTCTGAGACTGGCATCCTTGATCACGCGTAAGATGCAGGGTTTAATCGTCCTCCCTCTATTTTATATGAAACGATGAATGCTTTTTTGTGTAGCTGTTCTGTATGGAAATTCTTTTTTGTTAAGTGTTCATCTAGATAAGGGTTGATAATCATTTCTTAGAACATTTTTGTAAACAAAACTGATAAAAACATTGAAAACAATTGTCTAATGAACAGTGTCTTAAGCGCAAACCTTAACGATCCTCACACACACACACAACTCAATATGGATTGATGTCAATGAAAGATTTCAGAGAAATTACTCTAAAGAGAGGTTGGATACATTTTATTTTAAGTTCATAGTGTTTACATTCATAAAAGATTTTAATAGTGTAAAAGCAGCATTAGCAGTTAGGTTATTGTAGGGTTTCAAACATTACAGATGAGTGTTGCTCTCAATATTTCCTGAAAGTGGTGAACAACAGTGAATTGTTAGAACAATGACACCCAAACTAGATGTATGTGGCACATCTGACAACGCTGTCTAACATCTACACGTAGTAACCAGTTTTAGGTATACCACGCAGTTCACATGTGCTGCTCTTACAGACATTGTGTCATGTTCCTGTGGTTCCCTCTATAAAGCAGGCTATGCAGCATTCAGTAATTGTTCAGTTGAGTGACTGAGTGTGGTGTGATCATCTGTACCAGGTGCACAGTTTCCATCATCACAGAAACCACTGGACTTTCCCCACATGATTGTAGGGTTTACAGACAAAACACATCCAATCAGCCAGTTATGTGGGCAAAAACAGCCAGGAGAGAGGTAGGAGAATGACAAAGCCAAAAACAGGCCTGGTGCTAATGGCATAACAACAGAAGTGGCATCACACTGGGTTGCACTCCTATCACCTAAGAAGTAGGTCCGCTGGAAACACCATAACCAACACTGGCAATCAATGAGTGAGAACACATTGTCTGATCTAAACACGGTCCCATCATGCTGAGGGCTTTGTCATACTTTTATATTTTGTGTAATTTATCCAAAGCTTTTATTCATAGTGACTTATACAGTAATGGTACATACATAAGCCCCTGACCCTGACATTGCAAGCACTATGCACTTATAGTAAGCTACATTGGAATGGGATGTGATAAGTAGCATGAGTCCATGAAACCATCCTGCCTGGTGAATGGTCCAGTCCTGGGTATTTTTCTGGCACACGTTATGTCTCTTTATACCAACAGAGCAACTATTGTTGCTGAGCATGTGCATGAATCCCTTCATGTGGATGCTTCCAGCAAAAGAATGTGCCACATCACAAAACATTGTCTCAGAATAGCCCCAGAAACATAAAAGTAAGGTTAGTTTGAGTAGCCTGCTCAGTCTCCAGACCTCAATATAACTGGGCATATTATGCAATTCTGCCATCACATCAGCATTGACTAACATCCACATGCTTGAGGCTGAGTAAGCCATGCAGTTCTGAAGGAAAAGAGGAGGTCTGACCAAGAACTGGGTGGAACCATAATAAACTGGCAAGTGGCTACGGAGTGTAGGTCACGATCTATGAAAGTCCTTATTCAGATAATGCAACATTACAAAGTAATGATCTCCCATGCTAAAATAAACCTGAAATGGCTGACAATCTCAATCTATATTAGCCCTCCGTTGACTGACTTATTAAAATGTTAATGGCCCAGCAGGAATTGCCACCAAGGAATTCCTGTCAGGCTCCATTTGAGTTCTACATACATACAATAATGTACACAACTGTCATTGAATACCACTCCAGTATAAAAATGCTAAAATAAAAAGATTTTTTCTGGGTTAGTAATCATCAAATGGCATATATGTTGAAGATATTGTGCCTGTTAACATTGAGGCTTTGGCATCTTTGGCTTGGTGCTGTATTTGGTGATTTTTCCAGTCATGTTTTGCCCAATGCGGTCAAAAGATTTTCCTATTTTTAATAATGCTTATTTAAATAAACATCCTGAAATGGTTAGAATTATGAAAATGCTGTTTTGAGGGAAAAACACCTCAAATATCAATATGCAATGGTCATTTTGGACATCTGCATGATGTCACAACTTTGATTATAATAGACTGAACTAGTTGACACATGATTTGTTGCTGGGGTTTTTTGCATTTCAACAAATTCCCATGAGGAATTTTTTAATGGTTTCAAATAAGGTCTGTATATTACTTAAGACATACCCCGGCTCTACGTTTTGATGAACAAAGTAAATCTCGTCAGGCCAAGGGGATGTTTTTCAACATATTGCTGAAGAGACAAAAAAAACAGGTCTGTGTACTGAAATGTTTCAATAAAAAAATCCTAAAATCCACCCAATCAGACAAAATATTTAAAAAGTTAAATCAGTTTCAGGGAACGTAAATACTCAAATCATATTTAAATATCACATCATGTGATTTAGACCAAATTATTTTTTAAATGTATAGCTGTAGATGCGGGGAAAATGTAGCACCATTACACCAACCAACCTGAAAATTTGACATGATATTAAAACACTTGAGCAGTTATTTCAACCGGAGTCTCTAGCCTCAGGTACGCAGCTGAGGTATTAGTGTTGTGGGCCTCCTCTACCTTTAGCGCAGGTATTGGTACACTTCCTCATCCAGTGAGATTAGATGAAAGAAAGACAACAGGGAGAGCAGAGTGCGAGTCAGACTCATCATCGCCATCTCGGTCCTATGAAGACGGTGATTGAGGTTTTAGGCAATCTTGTAGGCACACGTTCGACATTTTGGGGGGAAAACATAAGGAACAGGAGACTCAGCCGGGCCAAGTAATATATATTGTTGTAGAACCACTTACCTCAGGGCACACTCAAACTTAAGGCTCTCCCAGGTGCCCCAAAACCATTGGAACAGCCTGAATCTGGGAAGAACTCCAGGCCTCTCTGCCTGGAGCTTCCCCCAGCTGGACACAGCACTGGAGATGGAGGACAAAAGCTCAGTATCTACAGTTACTACTACAGTAGACTGTAACAAAGCCTAATTTCGATACTGCTAAAGCAATTACCACCACAACTTCTCACCTTTTTGCCATTACACAATATCTGTCCACTGGAGCTCCCAGTGTGATGTTGATGCTGCGGACTGTGTTGATGTTCCTGAACACCAGCAGCATGGGCCGGGGCATAGCCTTGAGTACACCCATGATATTGTCAAAGTGATTGACAGCCATGTCCCTCATGTAGGAGGTCTCCTCACCACTCAGTATGTTGGACAATCCTAGCTCCCGCATGTTGATTGGCCGTTGCAGCAGCATCTCGCAGAAGATGAAGTAGTCTGATAAGACAGGAATCAGAGCAGTGTACGTTTTCACAGGTCCATGTTGAGAGATTTGTTCAAAGAATGTCTTCTGTTTAAATGACTGAAACACGTAACAAGCCTAGATGACATTCGTTTTTCTATCACCTTTGACCCCAAGCTTCTTGGAGTACATCTTCATGGCTGCGTCGTCTCTCAGAACAATGGACCTCCACAGTTTACACAGCGCTACCCGGTCACTAAAGGGATCAAAGATCATTGCGTAAAGCCAATCGTATGTGCCAACATTTGCGTTGTGTTCCCCTGCTCCGATGTTGCTGACATGTCAGCAATCTGGTCCCCTACTAGGCAGTCGATGTAATGGTACACAACCATTGGTTGATGCATGCAATTCCTGAGCAGAGAAACAATCTCAAACTGACGAATTAATCAGAGGTTAGAAAAAGTATCCACATGGTACAAAGATGCTCTGGATGAAATTCTTTGCTTAGAAAAAGCCTACTATTGTGAAAAGATAGTATGAGCCTTACTCTTTACTGAGGTATTCATACAGCCCGTGATCCAACAAAATTAGCTCAGCCTTCTTGCCTGGGCCTCTCCTCACAAGCACTGTGATATGGTACAGATAACATACATTCAAGATCAACAAGTCATTTTAAGCTAACATTACACATTAAGTTATTACTTGTATCAACTTTTCCAATTTCAAGAACTGACACAGAAAAATTGTGTAGACCCCCCCTGGATAACAGTAAAAAAATCTATATGTTACACCTGCCTTGGAGGTCTAGAGAATTGGGTTTTGGCCAAAACGGTTTATTCTGAGGCATGGTTCTGTGTGTTGTTATATTTCAGGACCATTTCAACACTACCCCACATTCACGTGTATGCAACATTGCTGAAAATGGAGGAAAACCTGAAGTGAAAGCAAAAAGTTCTGTGGCGACGTGTGTTCCATAACCAAAATCAGCACCTATAGATAGAATTCCACCAAGTTTTATTCAGACATTATAGGAATTACTATAATAATGTAAGGAGCCTCGGAGCTCTAACCACGTAAGGCGTTTGATGTTCAACCTTTTACAGGACACCACTGATTTACGGCAGATTCCCTGACCCATTTAACCCTTATGGAATTCCCCAGGCTTCACTTGACAGCCTTGTTTTCGATGACACCATGTCCCTGACCTACCGTTACCAGGGTGAGGGTCAGCGTGGATAAAGCCGGTGTAAAAGATCTGCTCTGCGAAAGTACGGATAAGCTTGTCAGCAGTCTGAAAAGTCAAAAAAAGGGTTGTATTTTTATCCGAGTGATAGTAACCAGAGACAAATGCCACTTCGATGTGTCACCACAGGAACATACATCTCTCAAGCTAAGTCCCTGTCTTTTGATTTCTTCCACATTGTTGATTTTGCAGCCTTCGCAGAACTCTGCCGTCAACACTCTCTGAAGGAAAATAGATTGTTTATTACAGTACCAGAATAATACCACATTTTAAAAAAGGACAAAAGTGATTGTGAGACATTTATATTTCAGTGTCTAACCTTGCTGGTTTGTTCCCAGTACACCTTTGGCACAACAACAAACTTGAAGTGTTTCAGTTCTTTAGCACATCTCTCAGAGTTCCTGGCTTCATTCTCAAAGTCCAGCTCCTGAGATAATGTCCCCTTCAAGTCCTAGAGCCATCGAAGTATGGCAACGATAGATTAATCTAGGGAATCAGGTCCAGGCAACAGATCATGCCATGTAAGATATTGTCTGATTTTACTTAATGTAAAATACAGTCAAAACATTTAAAGAATTGATCACTTACATTAAGGACCCATCTGAATCCAAAGCTGGGGTGCATGAACTTTATAATATCCAGAAGGATCTCCAGAGTCCTGATGTCACCATCAAAGCGATCCCTGAGGTCTATGTACTGCACCTGGGGAAGCAAGTGACTGGTTACCATTCAGAAAAGAAAGAGGAACAGCTCACTCGGTTTAACGAAAATGTGTTCATTTTTGTTTAAACAGGGGTGCATTCATTCCGCATTCATCCTAAAAAAACTACTTCTAAATATTTATTTAACAGCAATTAACACAACAAAACAGAGGGCCTTACCTCCCACTGTTTGATGAAACATTTCTACTGTTTCGGTCTGCTTATTTCTGTCGGAATGAATACACCGCTGGCAAGCTATGAATGTTTCAGTTTGACTCGTCAGACAAAAGGTCAAACCTATAAGTGAGACAATCAAAACTAGCATAACAACAATCCATTGAACATAGATGGAAGCACCAGGGATTAAGGCGGCGACCAACAACCCTGCATCCAGGACTTCTGGAAAACCTGGGAATTTCAGGGAAGTTACAAGACTTTGCAACCTGGTTTGATATTTAACCTCAACTCACTTTGACAGCAACAGCAGTCCCATCCTGAAGCTCTGCCTTATGGACCTGGGCCAGACTCGCTGCTGCAATGGGTTCATAATCGAACTTCTTAAACATCTTGTCCGGAGTGACGTTGAAGTCCTCCCTGAAGAGAGC
The DNA here is from genome assembly GCA_016801105.1 of Esox niger. Classification (NCBI taxonomy): domain Eukaryota; kingdom Metazoa; phylum Chordata; class Actinopteri; order Esociformes; family Esocidae; genus Esox; species Esox niger. Next base: position 14,166 of record JACXGJ010007513.1, on the reverse strand, counting down.
ATCAACCTGGCATAGAAGGTGAGATCACACCAGGTAAATGTTTGTCAGCATTTTCCATTAAAAGACAGCTAGGGCTAGGTCTAGGGTCAAACTGAATGACCAAAATACAAGAATGGCTCCCTCATCTGTTTCACTTCAACTGTGTGTATCTTAATGCTTCAGTAACAGCTCTTCAGTATTTGAAAAGACAAAGTGCTGGCGGTCTCACCTCCTTGTATCTCCTGTTGAGAGCCTTATCCTCTAGTACCTGCAGTGTCTTTACGTACTCAGGAGGCAGCAGGTGGTTGAAGGAGCACAGGCCCTGTCCTAGTTTAACATAAATCCCCCCGTTCTGCACCGCTCCCTCCACTATGCTGTTTGCTGCCCTCTGGTGGCATAATGACATCTGTTCCACAAATGACAGACTGCTCTGGCAACACAGGAAGGGAAGAATCATTTTCGTGACAGAATTACTAAGATTGTCTGCTGAATAGTACTGAAACAACATGTAGACACATTAAGCAGTCACAATTCATTGTGTGTATTCTGTGAAACTTACCTCATGAATGCCACGTAAGGTCACATTGGAGGTCCACCAATAATCTACTGAGATATAGAGACCTACATATATTGACCTGTGGAGACATAATATTCATGCTAAAAGCATTACCTCAAAGATATATCTTCACATGTTCTGCTTTATTAGACAGGAAAGTGTTGAAAGACAGAAGTATAAGCTGACAGAGCAGTAGGTCGTATTCAAACCCAGTCTGCATGAGTACATGTGCGCCAATGTCTGCGGGTAAATCTTCTGAATGGACCCTGGGACGCCGACAGGAATCCCAAGGTCCGGAACAAACTGAACGTTTAGGACCCAAATCACGGGCCAATTTTTTTTCATAAATAGCAATGATGTTACTGTTTATAAAACTTGTATTGTTTAATGTTTTAGCAAGGTAGTACTAAATATCAAGATTGACTGACTAATAAATAATTATATTTAAGCCAACCAAATGGGCCCCCCACCAAGGCCTTGGCCCGGGACAACGTTACTGGTTGTCCCCTCGTCAGTGTCACTGTTCTGAACCACCCTGGGCACCTATAACTTGTAGTATTGTGATGACAATGATGTTGGGACCCACCTACAGAACCGACCAACTCCTTCCACCAAGATCTTTATTTTCCGTCTCTCTCGAGGCTCGGCCATGGCATACTGGACCCCCAGCACCGCAGGCACACCCACTGCCACACCTAAAAACATCTTCCTGAACCATCCTTGACTCTTCCCCACCCTGTCAAGACAAGACATGGGTATTTCAGTAACACAGTTTGTGTACATTTCTTCTGAGATTTGACTGTGCTATTTAAGTGAAATTGTACATCAGCGTCCTGAACAGTGTGTAAACTTAATTGACTTAACTCACACTCAACAGGAGTTGGACTAATGCAGTTTAGAGAAGACATACTTATGTGCAATTTGTATAGTACCTTTGGGAGCTGAATGACCTGAACAGTTGTGGATGGGGACATCTTTGCAGCAAAGCCAAATGATGCCGACACAACCTTAACTAGAGGGCAGAATTACAAACACAACCCAACAATCAATGTCCCTTTAAAGCATTAACCTCACCTTAAAATTAGTCTACTGATTTTGCTTGATACTGTAGGCTAATTTGAAAGATTGTACTTAGTGTGTTGGTTAATACCGTTTTGATGTCTGGAAAACTATAGAAAAACATTACACTTTGCATCATTGCGAACACAGAATAACAACATCTAAGGAGGCTTGTGGTGTTGGACCTGGCTGGGGGAATTCTCTGAATTCTCTCAGTATCAAGGCCACAATCCAAAGTCCAGGACACACTGTTGTTTCCCTTATCTGTCTGTCTATCTTCGGACAAACTGTTTCCAGACTAGTAGATTTATAGATAGAGAAGCTCTATGTCAGGGACCTGACCACACACATGCACACAGACACAATCACTCATTCTACTCTGTTTCACATGGCATTGAACTAAACACAAGACAACATCTAAGTGTTGGAGAGTATGCTACAATCTACAAAGCAAGGTTGTACATGACTGATCACTGACTTTGCTAGAGGTTATGCGGTACATTGTAAGGTCCAATCCAAGCTCATTTCCCAAATTAAAACGAATTTCCTTCGAGTCTGGAAGTACTTCATGGAATTAGATAGTGCTTGTAAGTTAAGTAAATACTATTGAGGAACTGTCATAGACACAAACGTGCATTCACTCACACGTATGTAAACATTTCTTTGTCATTTCATTTAATCCATATACGTGTATCAACTGTCTAATGACAGGTGTTCATTTTTAATGAATACTGTAGGCATTGCTTGACACTGTAACGTCTATGCTAGCTAGCAACTAATTAGTAACAGGCCATTCAAAAATTACATTTCCAAATGATTAACTCACCGCTTTGACAGCATCCCCAGTCATGTTCTTACTATAAAGTACATACACACACACCACGCTCACTGATCTTCAATCTCACCAAAGTAAAATGTATTTATCATTTCTTGCCGCTAGTTCAATGTAGCCTTGTCTTATGTCCCGTCGAGTCAGACCACGAGTTTCTTAACCCGCTTGAGTAATAACTTGACAGGCAGATAGCGCCGAAATCAACACGTTTTCGGATTCTATTTGGTTAAAGCCAAAGACTATGTAGAAAATTAAAGAGAACTGAGTGACGCTTTAATGATGGAACTTCGTGTCCCCCCAAAAATGGAAGGCAGGCAAATGAGAAGGCGAGATCAGGTGGGACTGTTATAGCCAATGAGAGGACACACGAATGGGACACGTAAAAACATTCTCAACTGGTCTAATCACCGCTAGTAGTCACTCATAAATGACGATGACTCTTTGAGTCACTGAAACTTACCGTTCGATAAGAACGAAAACTGCACATTACTTCTCTGTAACTACGTTTTTACAACAACGTCTTGTTAAAAAATTCACGTAATGCAACCGACGTACCATATCTATAGATGTGTGACCTAAATATTAGAAAACTTAACACTGCTCAAAAAAATTAAGGGAACACTAAATATATAAAAGTTTTAAGTATTTTCTGTCATTTGTGTTATTTGTCCTGCTCCAGGAGGAACCCAGGGCCCACTGAACTATCCTAAGGTATGAACCATGGGTCTGAGGTTTTCATCCTTGTAGCGAGCAGCAGTCAGGGTACCGTTGCCCTACCATGTGGAGGTCCCTCCAGACCATCCCTGATCCCCCGCCAAACCCTCTATGCTGGATGATGTTGCAAGCAGCATAACGTTCACCACGGCGTCTCCAGACTCTTTGACGTCTGTTACATGCTGAGTGTGAACCTACTCCCATCTGTGAAGAGAACTGGGTGCCAACGGCGAACCTGCCAATTCCGGTGTTCTCTGGCAAATGTCAATTGACCTGTACAGTGCTGGGCTGTGAGCATTGAGAATTGAGAATGATCTACAGATTTCTGTAAAGACATTATCGATAGGCTAAAATGAAAACGGCCAAATAATGCATTGGCAGATTAAGAAATATACCACATATTTTTCCAAATCCAGAAAAGCATTACATTTCACACATAAATTGATTTTAAAACCTTATATAACAAATGTGTCATCAAAACAGAGATTAACCTGGAGAACTGTCTTGGACATAAAACTATTTTAGGGACAGGGACGTTTGAAGGACGTAACTGGGCTACACATTTAATGTTGTCAACGGGGTTTTATTTCCAACATGGGCAAATCCCATCTAGTCATTGGTATATATCTCGTTATGGGCTGGTTGGTCATGTCAAAATGATATAATTTAATTACAACCATATCTACAAACTTGTAATACAGACACGGCAGAAGGAAAATAGTTTGTGCTGAAGGAGCAGAGGACTGTTGTTTTGAAGGCAATCTAATGTTTAGAAGTACGTGCACCGAGATACGGACTTATTAGATGGACAATCCGCTGCCGTGACTTGAACTGTTCTAGATGAAGGTGCTATACAAAAGTACAGTCTTGTGATTTTTCTTCCTACCATATACACCATTTACCTATTAGTAATTTAATAGACGCTATTATCCAGAGCAACATACACGTTAGCGCATGCATTTCCTTACTGGGCACTTGTGGGTATCAAACGCACAAGTGGTAGCAAATCTACTAGTTGTCAGCCGGGGAAATATGATTTATACATTACATCATCTTACATCATAATCTAGTAGCACTACTGGCCTATGAAACAAACCACAAGAGGATTTGCATAGGAAGAAAACAATGCCAGTGGAAAACAAAACAGAGTGATTTTGCATCTTCCATTTGATTCCTTTAAGCATCTTATTTATATAGTCCTTGTCCTTAAACTTAACTTAATATTTTTCGACATGCTAAATATAAAACTCGTACATATTTAATTAATCCAAACAAAAAGATCAAAGCATTTTATTGAGTTAAATTATTCTTAAGAACTCCTTGAAAGTAAATACCATCTGTCAACAGGGCCACCGGAAGCGGTCCGACTGTCCTTGTTGCAGTTTTGTGTTTCCTGTTTACGGGCGGGAAGAGCGAAAGCTGAACCATCGGACTGTCTTGTTGCATCGCTGTGGTTTCAAAGCTCAACGTAAAATTTGTTTATTGTCTGTTAGCTCTGTTTGAATAATTTAGGATAAACCGAAATTCACGGGATTTGAATACATATTGGTGCTTGACCTGTGCATACAATTTAAAGAGATTTGAAGCGCGAAACTGATGGAGGAGCCTGCAGACTCCGGCGGTGGCAGTGCAGCACAGGGCCCTACAGCGCAAGTGGCGGAGATCCGCTGCCCAATAACAGCGCGTCCTATGCGGCTGCTGGAATGGAAAGTCAAACCCGGGTCCCTCGTAAATGTGGACTCGGTGTTAGCGCTATGTGCTCCCATCTCTGAGAAAGAGTCCGCGTCTCAGACGCCGGAACAGCCCAGCAGGCAGCCCGAGAAAAAGCTGAAATCTGACCGAGCTGGGGTGGTTAAGGAGCTATGTTGTCAACTTGGACAAGTCATATCGCCTGGGTGAGTCGACGCGCAAGTTAATTCGAGCTGGAACGTCAGCGTTATTTAATCTACGTACATATGTGTTGCCTGCTATTTCAGCAATGTTTTAATATTCTTCTGGTGACACTTTTGTGAACTTAGCTGGATAGCTATGATCGCTAACTAACGTTGATTGCTAATAGTAAAGTACGTTATGTGCAGACAGTGCAGCTAGCTAAATGCCTTGATGGGTAACTTGGATAGCTGAGATGCTATGCTACCTAGCTAATAGCTATGCTAACTCAGCGCGTGTACTGAACCCGGATCTCTACTGCATGATGGCTTGTCACGGTCTATATTGATAGCGGTACGACGAATTGTGACACTCGCGTATTGTTTAAGGGAACCTTCTTATAGTGTATGTATATTTTAATGTCCAGGTGATGATTCAGGAAAACTTGTGTAACTAATGAAAACTAATTTGGAATTTAATAACATCACAGAAATTAAGTGCTGGAAAATATAATCTGGAACACATCGCTTTTTGTTGTTGTTTTTGATTATCCTGAGAATTTCTCGTTTTGGTGCCGTTCAACTTAAAGGCAGTAGTATTATGGATTTTTTTTATATGGCCATAGGGCGGTTTTATGTATTTTTGGCAACGGGTGGAAGTTGATTACATTGTTTTGGAACTGTGTTATCTCGGACACTAGCGGTTTTCTGGCGGACTTGCGAAGTCCGTTCAAAACAAAAATGACGTAATTAGCACGTGGAGTACTGAGTAGGATTCTCTGTTTTCACATCCCAATGTACTTAGTTTGGATAAAACACTATCTGCTTTTACAAGTTAGGAAATGTAAAATCATTTGGCAAAAATAATCTGGAAGAAACACCATGCTGTCAATTGGACCATCGAGCACTACAGATTACTGTTATTTAGAAGTTCTGCCATATCATATTTTAGCTATAGACATGACAGGTGACAACACGTTTTTATAGACTAGTTTCACAGAACCCTGTCAGTTTGTGTGGAAAAGTGAGGGATATATTTGTTGTTTAAATTGTCTTAGTTTTCTTTAGGTGTAGTTTGAAGAGTTTATAGAGAATTAGAAAGACAGACTGGAGTATGTCTGTATGTGTATTGTATCTGTATGGTAAAGCTCCCATAAGGGAAAACACATTTTTGGCTGCGGTTTTAAGTGCCTCTTCTCTTCAGTGGTGTGATTGTCAGAGTTGAAGAATGCAGCCATCCTGTCGTGATGAAGGGGTTGTGTGCTGAATGTGGCCAGGACCTCACACAGTAAGCATACATGCACTGCATGCTAACTTTGTCAATTGTATATTCACCCAAATATAATAGACATAATTCCTTGTCGTTGGTCACTTCTTACCTATGCTAAATGCATTTCCCCCATCCCCTATAATTCTTCTCCCAGAATGCAGAGTAATAATGGGAGACAGCAGGCTCACATCTCCACGGCAACTGTTTCCATGGTGCACAGTGTCCCCGAGTTGATGGTCAGCTCTGAGGTGAGTTGCAGGAAGTCGTATCAGTAGATGAGATCCTATACATTGTACATTTTGAGTAGTCAGAAATACTATTTGTGTTGTTTCAATGCAACCTTACAGTTTTGCTAAAGCTATGAAGGTCCGGACTCTGTGAAATGTCCCCTATACAGCAAGCAGAGCAGCTGGGCAGAGAAGACCAGCAGAGACTCCACAGGAATAAGAAGCTTGTTCTCATGGTTGATCTGGACCAGACCCTGATCCACACCACTGAGCAGCATTGCCAGCGCATGTCCAACAAGGTGTGTGTCTAATATACAGTAACTTATTTTCTGGCGCATAAAAAAATGTTGTTCATGTCTTTGCTCCAGAGTTTGCTAACGGGTTTGGTATAAGAGTGGGTAATAGTTTGTCTATAATAAATCACTGAGTGTTTTCTAGATTGAACAAACATTTTGATGGTTCGGCAATGGCCTCTGCTTATGTTCCACAGGGAATCTTTCATTTCCAGCTGGGTCGGGGAGAGCCCATGTTACACACGCGCCTGCGTCCACACTGCAAAGAGTTTCTTGAGAAAATCGCCAAGCTCTATGAGCTGCATGTTTTCACCTTTGGAAGCCGCCTCTACGCACACACCATTGCTGGTACCTGCAGACACACCTACACAGTGTTTCCCCTATGTTTATTTATTTATTTAGCCACGGTGCTAAATGCAAACTGAAGATGTTGATTGTTTCACTATTTTTGTGTGGTGAAAATGTTTGGGATCAAAATGCGGTCTGGGGTTTGGTAGTGTTTTAAGCTGCAGTTCATAAACCATTCTATTAAAATAATATACATGTTTTTACTGAAAGGGCTGGGCTGTGTAAATACCTGACGTAACAGCCCAGACTGCTGGTCCACTCTAGGCCACAGGTTATAATCTGTTTGAAGGGAAATCATATTTCACATCATGTCAAGATAACTCATAATTTAATTTTATATTAGACTGACCTTTTTGGAAATGTTTCCTTAAGGGACCTTGTCAGTAGTTCTTATACACACAAATGGACCCCGGTCAAAATCTGTGCACTAAATAAGGTATTGGTTTGCTTAAGCAGTCGTATGCTTAAGAATTTAATCACCCAACATGAATTGCAAAAATGCCCCAATGTGAATGTGTCTGCATTTTGATGGCAAATCCTGAGTAAAGCTTTTGTAGTGTTTCTGTATTGCCACTAGAGAGCAGTATTTACCTTGGCTTTGTATCCAGCTTGAATTACATCATTCATGTTTAAGTCTAACTTGTCAGGTATGACTCACTTTGTAGATCATGGAGCTTTCCGCACCAGGATTGTGGAGTTGGTTGGCACAGTGGAAATGTATGCTCTTTATTAGAGCCTCTGCTCAATGGAAAAACAATAATTTAAATGTTTACCTCTGTGTCCCAGATGTTTTGGCTATAGGGGTTAACAGTGGCCTGTCAAGAGTGTGGAGATTATATTTTGTTTCCTTGTGATGTAATTCACTGAATTATTGTAAAAAAAAAGATTTCATTCAGATGAATGTGCAATATTGTTTCCATTGAATTTTCATCTCTGTAGAGCAGAGGTCAGTATTTATCTGGCTGTTTTTTTCAAATGCTCTAGATTGGGGTTTGTTGGCGATGCCTGTCTGTCTAGTCTCTCTTCTGTGATTCAGTGGCAGCTAGGTAGCGAGGATATTGCGATGGTGTTCCAATTTAGCTGCTCCATCAAAGTCCCTTATAGACTTGCATTATTCTAAAGCTTCTAAAGAGAAACTGATAAGACCGAGCCTGCCTTTAGTTATTCTCAATGCCTTGGTATTTAAATGAAAGCACAGTAGCCCACTGAGTACACAGAGATAGCAGACACGCCTGCAAATGTCATTGAGGTCAATATGTAGAATTTGGTTCACAAAACATGATGAAAAATGTAAAACCTCTTGATAAAATATGATAATTAACTCAAAATGGACCCAAACGCTTTAAGCTTTGTTGTAGACCTTCTCTGACTATCCAGGCAGCCCAGAAAGGTATTGAGATTGGCTGTGTTGCAGAATGGCACATTCCCTCTGCTAAATAGTTCTAGCATTTCCACGGTGCTCTCTGAATTGGATGTTTCATCCAGTTGAGTCTGCAGTGTCGTGGTACAGCGTGCTTAACCAAACACCTCAGCCACATTATTCACCATGTTCTCTCCCTCTCTGTTGCTCCATCTGTCTCATATCATTTATTATCCATGATATGGCTTTCTGTGGATGCAGGTTTCCTGGACCCTGAGAAAAAGCTCTTCTCTCACAGGATCCTGTCCAGAGACGAATGTATTGACCCTTTCTCCAAGACGGGGAACTTAAGGTGAGCCCTGGGTCTCTGTCTGGCAGAGCAGGTATCAGAAACCAGAAAGGGAAGAAGGCTTTCCATTGCATCTGCCCACCTCAAAACAAAATTGTATTTTCAAATGTGTGGATGGTGACATCATCTGGGTGTTCATAAACCCCTTTTGAATATGTTCAGCCGTGTGTATGTGGGCACATTCATCCTGGAATATTGGAACATCATCAGGGAAAAGTGTTCTCCAAAGGGTGAACCTGGTCCCGTATAATGGCCTCAATATTTGGCTGTTATTCTACCATGTAGAACAGTCATTAAATCCAGTGACGCCCACATGATGGTTGCCCATACCATGTCTGGATCCTCCACCATGTTTAACAGTTGACCGCAGACAACTTGTGGGCTGAAGGCATCCTTTGGCTTTCTCAAAACATAATCCTGTCTGGATATAGGAATATGAGTAAATGGTAACTTATCAGACCATTTCACGTTTCTTTCCATTGTTCAGGTGTCCTGGTTTAGTACTTACAGGTTTATTAATACTTACTTCTTTCCGTAATAGCAGCCCTGCTGTAAATTCCAGATTAGGTACAGTTTTTGCTGACACTGGGATGCAGAGGTGCTGAGTAAATCTGTGCTAAGTTTTAAGACTTTTCTTTTGTGGCATTAAGGCGAATCTCTATCGGTCGGCTTGGACTAGCGACCACAGTCTCTCTTTGCCGATGCCATTTGTCCATATTCAACATCTTCTGATGTTTGAGACTGTTCCTCTTTATAATGACTGCAGTTTTTATTACAGAAGCACCTGCAATTCAGGCACCAACTATTTGGTCTCTATGGGTCTCTTAAAAAATTAAGGGACCACTGCACTTTTTGTTTCCTGTTCAAAACAAGGAAGGTTTTGAGTGAAGAACAGAAGCGTTCAATTTGCCATGGTTTCTAAATGTTAACCTTTTCCTCTCTAAAAAAATCCTTTCCAACTTTTGGAAAACTTTACAAAACAAGTATTTCTTGTGGAAAATGTGGTTTCATTTGTGTGTGTCAAGCTATGAGATCAGTGATACATTTGGAGGAGTAAACAACAACAGCATATGAACAAGGTTTGTAAATTCCAGGTGTTTGATCATTTCTATTTTCTATTTCTTAAAATGTAATGGAAATCCAATAAATTGTTTCGATCCTGGGTGTGTCTCTGTCTTGAACGCTTGTGTTTCAGGACATTTATTGAATAAAAAATAATCTGTTTAATATGTAAAGGACATCTGTTATGGTATCATTCATTTCCGCTCAAAAATGTGTTAATTCACTCCAGGGAGATTTCCAATGGAATCAAAAGTCATGTTTTCTTTTCTTTGCTTAGAGATTGATTTCTGCTCAGCCACAACTAATGAAAAATTCAGTTGAAGGACATTTCTGTAATTATTGGTGCGAATCAACCGTAGAGTTGATTAATCTCTGGCAGCAGGCTAGTCGTCCAAAGTCCCGGATGGGGAGCCATAGAGCTCCGGTAATATGGGAGGCCCTGATTGCCATGTTCACTTGAATCTAACACTTTCCGTCCCACTGTCCTCTCTGTCTCTCTAACCCATAGGAATCTGTTTCCGTGTGGTGACTCGATGGTGTGCATTATAGATGACCGGGAGGACGTGTGGAAGTTTGCTCCCAACTTGATCACTGTGAAGAAGTACATCTACTTTCAGGGCACAGGAGACATTAATGCACCGCCTGGGTCCAGAGAGGCTCAGCAGGGAAGGAAAGGTACCGTATACAGCTGTGTGTGCCAAAGTCATATTTACACCAATGGATATCTGATCGAAATTCCAACCACATTTATTAAAGGTCTCTCAAAAATATTGCACCAAAAACCACTTTGAGACCGCTTGTGCAGTTAAAATGAACAGAAAAGCTATCTCCTTATTAAGATGTAAGTACACGTTCAGCATCGCGTCAAATGGTTATCAGGCAATCCATAACAGAAGCAATTGATTTGGAGATCATTATAAAGTAACTTAGGAAGGTCCAGCCTCACAAATATTAAGGGTTTGGTCTCAGCCATATGGGAACATATTTGTGGGAACACATCATGCCTGTATCAAAGAGCTGTCCTAGGTTCTAAACAATATTATTGGTACCCTTGAGTCAGGGAAGGGCCACCATTGCCATTTCCCAGCATGTTAAATTATATTATTCCACTCTCTTGACGGGTCATCTACAAATGGAAAAGATTTCAGACCATTGGCAATCCACATGGGACAGGTTGTTCCACCAGATGCAGCCCAAGAGCTGACGGAAAGATGCTCATTTAAAGTCTCTAAGAACCTCGGGATGACATCAAGAGATCTACAGGCCTCTCGTTCCATAATCTGTATTGATGTGCAACAAGAGGTCATGAAAGAAGGCTCTCTTCTCAAAAACAACTGATGGTTTGCCAGACAACACTTGGGGAAAGAGCAACACTTTTGGAACAATCTGTTTTGGACAGATGAGTCAAAGATGTAATTGTTTGGCCACAATGCCAGACACCATGAAATTGCATCTGTTGATCTTTGAAAAAATTTTTTGTACCTTTTATTAAATCAGGTTACCTTTATTTGACATATTTGGACATACGCTTGTTCAATTATGTAAAAAAAAGACTGTCCAGGGGATGTCCTTCTTTTTTCACGACTATACATTGTCTCTGGTGGACAGACATTAGTGAAGTGGTTAATACTTTATTTACCACGTAGATCTCATAAGGGTATTCAGTTTGTTGTCAGACAAAAATAATGTAGTCTGAAAATCCTTTGGTAACTGAAGTTCAGGGAAAAAGAGGAGGAAGTGGCTTGATGAGCACTTAAGGGACATGATCTCATTCTGGTACTGCCTGCAGATGGTGTTTTGGCCACAAAGTTTCCTCTTCTCCCGTTTAACTGTTTTGATTTAATTTGCTTCAACCAAAGAACCACTCCTGTGGTTGACTGCTGCTTTGTGGGACAAGAGGCTTTTAGGAAAAATTGTGATGTTGTGAGCCACAATAGAGGCGATGAGAAGAAGGTGAGTGAGTTTATAGTTTGGTTGTTGTGATTTGTTGAAGGAGTTCTGTGTGGAATCCTGCCTCTAGTGTTTATAAGACTGAATTTAAACAATAATGCAACTTGGCTGCTACTCATCTCAGCAAACAAGCCAGGAATAGTATTAGCAACTCCAGGGGGGTTTAGAGTGGGGAAGATACCACTGCCAATTTATGAAGCGGGTGTGAGGAGACTACAAGTCAATGCGAATGAATAGAAGGACTGAAGAGAACGCTAAATGGGGAATATCTCAGGCACTCAGAACAGTATTTGCCCTTGAATAAGTGTGTCCAAACTTTTCGCTGGTACTTCATAATCAACACTGTATTGAGATTCAGAGGGTTACTGAGATTCACCTAAACCTTGGTAACACTCTCAGGCTCTGTCTCAGTGGGAGTGGAGGCACCCGTTGCCAACAGCTGCTTCTATCCTATCAGGTATAGGGCAGGTGTTGGGTTCTCATCTCATACAGAGCCTCTCACAGACTGGATGACTGTGGAGAGGTTTTGATTAGCCATCGAGACAAACAGGGCAAGCCACAAAGCAGAGTGTTTCTTTGGGCTCCCAGGAGGCGAATGACACGCATGCACCACTCAGACTGTTAAATCAATTATGGAAGTGGTGCCTATTGCCATGACAGCACTTACACAGACAGCTGCCAGGTCCTATGATAGGAATATGAATGTGTTTGTATAGAGAACAGCTTACTGAAAGGATTGAGTGCCTTGGAGAACGTCTTGTTCTCACTGAGGCAAGAACCTAAGCAGACGATGTTCTCAGCGGTATGGTTCCGTCAGGAGTCTCTAGTTAATGCAAAGAAGACACTTGTCAATTTACAAGACACTTGTCAATTTGGAAGACACTTTGTTCATGCCAAAAACGACACCCTTCTATCACCAGATATTTAGTCACTGTCAGTGCTTGTTTTGAATGTGCTAATTGTTGAACTTGTTGTTCCCCAGCTGGTATCCATGCCAACCGACCAACGCAGTCCTCTGAACCAGCAGTGACGCCTGGGACAACGGGGTCAGTGGTGGGAGCGTCCGGGGTGGCGTCCGAGGAGCAGAGCAACGGTCTCAGGAAACCACGAGGGAAAGCCTGCAACCAAGGAGGGAAGGAAGAGTCAACAGCCCCGTCAGCCTCTCCTGGAGCCGCGGCCAATGAACGGACTCAGCCAGACGGGGGCGAGGCCAGGCAGGAAAGGCGGGGCCAGGGGGAGGGGGCTGAGGCACAGGTGAGCGACAGGACGAATGTGAGAGAGGAGGTTCGAGTAGAGGCAGAGGATGGGAGCAGGACAGTAGTCTCAGGGGAGGAAGCTCCCCCTCCGGATGGGGGGAACTCGTCCTGCACTCCTCCAGACTTCCATGAGTCCAACAGCAACCTAGACTTTGATCTGTCTAGCGACAGCGACTCTGAATCTATCACGGGTAAACTCCCCTCATCAGACAGCGAGGTGGAAGAGGGGTCCAGCCAGACCAGGAAGTGCAAACAGCAACGGGCGGAGCCGGCAGGAGTAGAGGAGATCTCATTAAGGGATGGAAGAGATGATGAGTGTAAAGAGACGAGCGCTGCGGAGAACAGCACCGAGGTGGGGGAAGAGACCTCAGGCCTAGGTGTTGTCCTCCCCGCTGACCCAGAGCTAGAGAACGGGTGCTCCGAGCGGAAGGAGGTGGAAACCGAGTCCCAGAACAGCGAACAGTCAGGAGTCACCATGGGGGAGGAGTCTTTGGACCAGAGCATGGAGGAGGAGGAAGAGGAGGTGGATGTGGACAAGGATGACCACCTCATCTACCTGGAGGAGGTATTGGAGCGCATCCATGGAGAATACTACGCCCGTTATGAAGCTTTCCTCAAGAAGGAACGCCCAGAAATGCCTGACATCAGGAAGATCGTCCCCGAGCTGAAGGCCCGGACACTTGAGGGCACCACCATCGTCTTCTCTGGCCTGTACCCCACCAACTACCCCATGGAGAGAACCAGGGAGTCCTACCATGCCAAAGCCCTGGGAGCCAAAATAGGCAAGTCACTCCTGCTCAGAGCTAAAGACCCGGACAGGACAACACACCTCATCGCTGCTCGGACAGGTGAGTTGTTACCTTCCTGCATCGCAGCCAGAGTCTGCTCTCTTACCGCCCAGTACTGTCATGTAAACAGGTGAGTTGTTACCTTCCTGCATCGCAGCCAGAGTCTGCTCTCTTACCGCCCAGTACTGTCATGTAAACAGGTGAGTTGTTACCTTCCTGCATCGCAGCCAGAGTCTGCTCTCTTACCGCCCAGTA